>JALRMF010000399.1:0-43116 GCA_026120015.1 Dendrostoma leiphaemia | reverse complement strand
GGAGCAAAAGTGAAGATGAAAAATGAGAATGAGCATAAAATAAAATAAAATAATATTGTTTTAAATAAAGGTTATTTTTAAAAGAGCAATATAGTTTTTAACATGTACTTACTTAATATATTAATACTTATAAAAAAGTTTGCAAATATATGTATAAGTAAACTTAGATATAATATTATCTAATCTTGTTCTTTTTATAAGTGTTGTTTCCCTTGCACTACCTAAGTATACCTCTAATGTCTCATAGTATCGGTTGATTCTGTGCATTATTGTGTAAACTCGAGAACTTAGTCCTACTCAGACGCGTTGAAATTTTCTTCCTTGTTCCGTCACGGCTGGAGTGGAAGCTGCTTTGATTCTTCTAGCTGACTGCCAGCTTTCCTTACTTACTTATCACGATCATGCGTGAACGTTTTCGGCAACTCCCGCTCCCCTCGCGTGAGGGATACGACGTCATATCGGCATCTCAATGCGTCGCCGACATACGACGGGAAGTCGTGGATACCTGGGGCTGCCAAAGGCTGCTTCTGGTGGTATCGCAAAGTCTCGTCAAATACCATATGCCAGGGCTCACCGATGAGTTGCGCAAAGCTCTCCCCGAGGGCTCGCTCGTGTCATTCAAGATAGGGGTGGGTCCACATTCCCCGTACGCGGATGTGGTCGAGATCGCGCAGCGGATCCAGACGCTGGCCATAGACTGCGTGTGCTGCATTGGATCCGGCTCTTACAGCGATGCGTGCAAGGTGGCGACGGTGCTGGCCGAGACGCTCCCTGGAACAAAATCGACCGCTGAACAAGGGGCTAGCAAGGCAGGAAGCCTCGATGAAGAGGGCATCGAGGCCCTGGTGGACAGTGCTACGGGGCTTGCGATGCCTGAGAGCCTGAAACCACCGCGGGCCAAGCTGATATGCGTCCCTACCAGTCTCAGCGCGGGCGAATACAACGCCATTGGTGCGTGTACAACCTCGCAGGGCAAGAAGCAGCACTTCTGGCGAGACGAGGCCGCGCCGAGATTGATCCTGCTGGATCCCAAGATCGCGCAGTATACGCCCACCCACCTGTGGCTATGCTCGGGCGTCCGAGCTGTCGATCACGCCGTCGAGGTCATGTGCAACCCAAGGTGTGTCCCAGATGCCGCGGAGGCTCAGAAACAGGCACTACGGACTCTACTGCGAGGACTGCGCGCCTACAAAGCAATCCGGTCCCCGAACGCGCCGAGCAAACATGATGGGGAGCAGCTCAAGGATGGTGGAGGTTTCAAAAATGGAGAAACCTGCGAGACACAAGGTCTGAGTCTAGATGAGAGCATTCTGCTCTGTCAAAGTGGCGCGCGGCAGGCCATGTGTGCTGCCCTGCGGTGGCGCACCGGGTTCGGTCTGAGCCACGCCATCGGCCACCAGCTCGGCAGCGTGGCAGGCGTAGACCACGGCGTGACAAGCTGCGTTATGCTGCCCCATGTGCTGGCATATACCAAGGGAACGACGGAGGCAGTCCAGGCACAGATCCTTGACATATTTAATGAGGCCAGCGGCTGGTTCGAGAAGGAGCGCGAGGCCTCGGATGCCGTGCGCCGTTTCGTACAGGAGCTGGGAATGCCCACGAGCTTGAAGGAGGCGGGAGTCGCGGATCCCAAGACCATCGAACAAGTTGCCTTGAAGACGCTGTCGGATGCAACTAGCGCGGAGAGGAGAATGCCGCCAGTGGAGGACATCTTGGAGATTCTGAAAAGAGCCCAGTGAGAAGGATGGCCATGATTAGGTTTCAATTTATAAATATAGATTACAACTGCTAGTCGCTACCGTCAACTCCCAGTCCCCGTTGCCTGCAACGTAGTCTAGCAGAATACGTAGCCGATACACGGTGTCATGTGCTCCCGCCTTTGGTCTTCTGATGTTCTTCCCGTTTTGACCTCCATCCCGGCCCGTACACAATCAGGCAACCAAGAGCCGGTGCCATTGCGACCCAAAGGGCAGCGCTAATAGTATATGTCCAGCCGGGCCCAACAGAATCGATGAGGGGGATCACAGCGGCCGTCATGGCTGCGCCGAGCGAGCAGCGCACCAGGTTGTTGGCAGCACTCGCCGTGGCGGCTTGACCGGGGAAATTATCTATCAGCAACACGTTGAGAGCCAGAAAGGCCGTCGTTGTCGTCCACCCGACGGAGAAGAGAAGAACCAACACGACGGAAAGGTGCACTTTGGGGTGGACACCTGTGTCGAGCACCCAGCCATAGCCTAGCAGAGATCCTAGACCCAACATGAAGAGGGTCCAAGTCGGCTTTAGGCGAGCGCGTTCCACAGCTATCTGGACCTGCTGACCTTGGCCTGGATATGTGTTGTCTGAAGCCTGCTGGACTCGCTTCTTGTATTCGGCGTCCAACATCCTGCCGCTGACCACGGTGGATATAGCGCTCGCGATGCCGAAGGGCAGGAAGCAGAGTGATGCCATTACATCGTTCAGCTGGTAGAGCGACTGCATCAACGACGTGAGGCCCGTTAAGACGGCGTACATGTTTAGCATGACCAAGCCGTTGCCCACAAGCACGACGAATCCTTCTCGATCCAACATGATCCGTATCACCTCTATGGGATTCGGCAGTTGCAATTTTCTCTTCGGCTTCTCGCTTGACCCGCCTGCTTTTTCCGCTGTTTGCACACCAGACGTCTTGGGTTTTGTCTTTGAAGAGGCAATGTAGGTGATGAAAGGTCGGCTTGCAGCGGGAGGTAGCGTGGAGCCGTTTCCCACGAGTTTCCTGTTGGTCTCGGGAAACCATATCGCGAATGGAATCGCCATTACGCCAGCCAGGCCAAACAAAACCCAGAAGACGGCGTGCCAGCCCAGGTACTGGGACACGACACCCCCTAGGATGGGAGTGAGCGCTGGCCCGAGCAGATTTGCCACAGACGATAATCCCAAGTAGGCACCTCGCTCTGCGGGGAGCACCAGGTCGGCCACTACACCATTGGCCATGACCACCATGCCGCTGCTCCCGGCCGCTTGGATGGCCCGACACACAAGCAGACCTGGGTACGAGTTCTGCAGGGCGAGAGCAAGGTTGGCTACCATGTACACGCTGAAGGAGCCGAGATACGCCAGTCGGCGGCCGTAAGCATCGGAAAAGCTGCCCACGAACATGGGGGCGATGCCTTGGAAGATCTGGTGTGCGCGTAAAAAGACACTGTTAACGCACGAACGTAGGAGGGCGTGGACTCACTGGGAGCGGAAATTATGTGTTTAGACACAAACCACACATACCATGTACGTTGTAACCGACAGGTTTGTCTGCGCCTCCGAGACTCCCAAGTCTTGGCTGATGGCGGTGAGGGCCGGATAGTACATACTGGCTGACGCTGGAGACAGCAAGGCAAACAACGACACGGCCACCACCATCAGCCGCTTCTTATCAGCGGAGTATATGGAGTATGGCACATGGTCAACGGTGTCTGGCGCCAGGGAGATCGTGGAGTTCCAAGGAGCCGTGGAGTCTGTGGCCACGATTTCTGTGGACTCGGTGCCTGTCAAGGCCACGGATTCCGTGGATACGGAGCCTGGTGACGCTCTCATCGTTGAATTGTGTTCGGTTTTGTGATTTCCGTCGCCTGCAAAGACTGGTGAGAATCTGTGCTGTATGCAGGCCTCTTTTAACATCGAAAGTGTGTCGAATACATGGAACTCTTCGCCGCGATTTCGCAGCGGGAAATTGCCGAGCGCAAGAAGGGAATGAACACGCCCAGAATAAGGAGGGAAAAGCCAGTACCAATGGGGCAATGAGCGGGTCTGTATATTGTAGGCAGGAGCTCGCCCCTTGCCGCTGGTTTGATATGTCTCTGGGCCCGGTTGTCCTCAAGCAACCTCGAAGGAGCTTAGCGAGCAGGGCGGGCTGCGGCTGTATGCCAATCTTAATTCGATCACCAGTGTGGTACACTCAGACCTGTAGATGACAATGAGCCTCCATATCGCTACAACTGATTCTATTAAGTTGAGAAGCGTCTAGTTGCCTGACATGCGGATCAGTGTATGGTAGGCTATTGCCTACAGCACTTCTCTCATTTCCGAGGTTAAGCGCGCAGGAGCTCCAGAGTCTCGTAGACTCCCCCAAAGGCCGCTGGTTCACCAAACCCCAAGGCTTACATCCACTGCATTCAAACATTTCAAGAGAACATGACATGTTTTTGATCTACTCTGTCTGTGCGGCAGAGGTGAATCACATCTCGTGTTCTTTTCTTAATTAGGCCGAGATTTAGTACGACGGGATAGGAGTGTTGTGTGGACCCAGTTGAGCGTAACATCGATCAGCAGCCAGCGCGTGTTGCCTGATAACGATGGAGCTGTCACGACTCGGATATCTCTCCATGCTTAAGTGTTCCTTTTATTGACTGAACCACAATCGAGTCAGTATTACGCCGAAGCTGGGGCATAGAGCAAATTTGATAGACACTGGCTCAGTATTGCTTCAAAGTTGCGGCGGTATAAGGCCAAAGCTGAGGCGGTATGAAGCTAGATTGTGATTCCCTACTTACAATGTTACCCAGGAAAGTCGGTGTCGCCGCCAGGTTACAGCCTTGAAGGAGATTTGATATAAACTTTCAAAGATTGCCGTTTACGACTCAGAAATCTCTCTATGCCTATATGTTCCTAATATACCAATACTATGTACCATAAACAGACTAGTAAAAAGCATAGACAGTTTACATCTGTATTAATTAGCTAAAAGAAAATCTACCCCTACTTAAAATTAGTATATATAGAAATAAAAGGTATATTGCAGAATCTATCTTTGCTTTTTTTAAGTTAGCATTTTTATCTTTATTTTTTATGCTATTTTATTATATTATATATAGCATATTAAGTAAAATATTTTTAATAGCATTGTAATTTTATATATATTTAAAGCTAAAAACAAGAATTATTGTAAAGATATGCTGCGAAAGATATATCGCTTTGTGAGAAATTCTAGGCTTTTTATAGAGTTCTGGCGACCTGAAAAGAAAAGGGGTGATTTAGTTGTGGGTTTGCGAGGGTGGCAAGTTCTAACCGCAGGGTTTCAAAACATCTGTGCTTTCCCCTACTTAGTTGAGGGAATACGGTAGACTAAACCACAATCGAGTCAGCATTAGGTAGGCCAACGCTTAGGCATCGAGCAGATCCGATAAACACTGGTTTGATCTGAGTTCAAAGTTGAGGCGGTATAAAGCCAGATTGTGATTCCCTGGCGTCTTGGCGTAGATAGTGTCAAAGTTGAAGACTGTCAGAATTACTTGTACTACAAGTTAGCTGTCAGTTGAGGCGGTATAAAGCCAGATTGTGATTCCCTGACGTCTTGGCGTAGATAGTGTCAAAGTTGAAGACTGTCAGAATTACTTGTACTACAAGTTAGCTGTCTAGAGCCAACGCAGTCTGTGGCTTTCAGTATCCTCAAAGTGCTTTACCGCAGCTTCCTGATTTCAACATGGCCACTCACAACGCTCAGACAGTCGCCGAGCTGATCCGACGCAACTGGACTGACATACTGGACCTGGAAGATGAGGACCTCATCACCAACGACAGCCACTTCTTCCGTCTGGGAGGGGACTCGTCCCTAGCGCGAGACCTCTGCAGCGACCTGATCGCAGAGGGTGTCAACGTGAGCCTTCCGGACGTCCTCAAGCATCCTACCTTGGAAGAATTCACCAGAGTGGTAGCAGAGCGCATAGTCAACGATGCTGCCATAAAGAAGACAATTAAGGACGAGGCACTCAGCATCAGACCCTTCGACCTGGTACCCGGTGGTCCTGGTGCTCTGAAGGAAGTGCTCGAGGAGGCGGCGCGGCTCTGTCGCCTGGCCGAAGATGACATAGAGGATATCTATCCGTGTACAGCTCTGCAGGAGGGCCTCGTCTCCCTCACACAACGGCAGGCCGGGGCATACCAATCCTACCAGGCCTTCACGCTCGACTCGGAGGACCAGCTCGGCCGGTTGTGTGAGGCCTGGGAGGTAGTGACAAAAGGGTGTCCCATCCTACGCACTCGCATTATTCAGACTCGCGAGAGAGGTCTACTGCAGGTTGTCAGCCGGCGCGCTGCCCCGGTTAACACTTTGGACGACGACAACGACGACAACGACGACTCGCTGGAGGCGTTCCTCGAGCGTAGTGTGGGGAGGACTGACGGGGAGGTGCTCAACCAACCACTGTCCCGCTTCACCGTCGTACATGTACGGGAAGGCGGCAGCGGCCGCTCGCTGCCATGCTTCGTGTGGAGCATCCACCATGCTGCGTACGACGGACGGTCGATGGAGTTAGTCCTGGAGCGCCTTGCGCGCGCCTGGGCGCGCCAGCCGGTGGCCCCATCTGCTCCCTTCCCAGCTTTTCTAGCTAGCTCCCGCGCCTGTGTCGACGACAAGGAGGGCGCGGCGAGGGCATTCTGGGCGAGCAAGCTTGAGGGTGCGGCAGCGTGCAACTTCCCCGTCTCATCACGTCCGATGGTCACCAAAACGGCCCCCGGCAGTAGCAGACAGACTCAAGTGGCAGAACAACGATTCAGCACCGTGAAGCGCTGTTTCCCGACGGGCGGGTGGCAGCAGCAAGGCTCAGACGTCACGCTTGCGACGCTGATGCACGCCGCGTGGGCGCTGGTGGTGGCTGCGCACTCCGGGGGGAGCGAGGAGGGCGTGGTTTATGGGGCCACTGTGTCTGGGCGTCATGGAGGCATTACAGACGACGTCGTAGCGCCGACTATTGCCACGATACCAGTTCGCGTTTCGGTGGCGGGCGACTGGACTTTGTCCAAATACCTGAACCACGTGCAGGCATACTTGGCTGAGACCATGCCCTTTGAGCAGACGGGACTGCACAACATGCCAGGAGATGTTACTTCCCTCTTCCGGAGCCTGTTGGTTGTCCAGCAGCAGCAGCCGTCGGCCTTTGATCACGACCAGTCTGACGCGTTGAACGTCGCCCGCCTGCCACCTCGCAAACAGCTCAAGGACAGCAGTTTCCACAGCTACGATGTGACGGTGGAAGCCCTTCCCACGGAAGAGTCGGTCGAGATCAGAATTCACTACAACCTCGCCGTCGTCACTCCAGAGGAGGCCCAGTGGCTGGCCCAACACTTTGAAAGGGCGGTGCAGCAGCTCCTCCTGCAAGTTGCACACGAGCAGGAACGGCGCGCAGTGGAGATAATGGTGTCCGAGATCAACCTGTTTGGACCCCAGGACTGGCAGACCGTCAAGTCGTGGAATAACGATGGGGTCGCGCCAAAGGAGGTGTATAAAACCATGCACGATCTCATCGCCGCGAGAGCACGCTCACAGCCTGATGCGCCGGCTATCGATGCCCACGACCACAAGTTCACCTTCGCAGAACTGGACGAGATGTCGTCGACGGTGGCGGAGCACCTGGTGTTCGGAATGGGCATCGGTCTTGGCGAGCGAGTCCTGCTGATATTTGAGAAGTCGGCGTGGTCGGTGGTGGCCATGCTGGCTGTGATGAAGGCTGGAGCTGTATTTGTCCCGCTGGAATGGACAAACCCCGTGGCCCGTCTGCAGCAGATCGCCAAGGACTCGAGAGCTGTTGCTGTGCTCACCTCGCCAAGGCTCATGGACATTGCCAAGCAACTTTTGCCCGCGACGGCGACAGCGTCGTCGGCCTCGGATCTCTTCATCCTCGACGCCCATTCTGCTGCTGTTGTCGCGGACGATCAGCGGCAGCAAAAGCTTCAACGACAACAGACCCTCCCCGAGGTCTGTCCAGGCGACGACGCCTACATCATCTTCACCAGCGGCTCGACGGGCACACCGAAAGGCATCCTCGTGCACCACGCCGCCTACTCCTCCAGCGCCCTCGCCCATGGCCCAGCCTATCACATGAGCCCCTCGAGCCGCATCCTGCAGTTCTCTTCCTACAGCTTTGACGCCGCGCACGTCGAGATCATCACGGGTCTCATCGCGGGAGCCTGTGTCTGCATTCCCTCCGAGGAGGACCGCAAGAACGACCTGCCAGGCGTCATTGAGCGCATGCGCGTGAACTGGTTCATGCTCACGCCGACGGTGATCATGGCGTTACCCCTCGAGAGGCTGCGGCCTTTTCTCAAGACAGCCGTCTTCATGGCGGAGCGGAGTCCCCAGGACCTCATTTCGCGCTGGGTCGATACGGGGGACATCACCGTGATGAACACGTACGGTCCTACCGAGTGCTCTGCCATCTCGTATGTGACCGATCCTTACACCAAGGAGACTTCGAGTGATAATATCGGTCTGCCTCGAGGCTGTCTTGGCTGGCTCGTCGACCCTCAAGACGCAGACAGGCTCGTGCCCGTGGGCTGTGCGGGTGAACTGCTGATCGAAGGTCCCATCATCGCGCGGGGGTACCTGGACGATCCGGCCAAGACGGCCGCCAGCTTCGTGGCGGACATGGCGTGGAAGCCGGGCGTGCGTATGTACAAGACTGGCGATCTCGTCCGGCTGAATCCTTCCGACGGCTCCATCTCCTTTGTAGGGCGCAAGGACATGCAGATCAAAATTCGCGGTCAGCGCGTGGAGATTAGTGAGATCGAGCAGCGCATCTTCCACTACCTCACCACATCATCATCATCATCATCATCATCACCGCAACACGAGGGCCCTCAACATCAACCTGCCACCCTTGGTCGGGTGACCGCCGTGGTGGTCGATTACGTCTTTCACCGTCTCGAGCATGACCGCAACAATCTGGTCTTGGCTGCCTTTTGCTGCTTGCCAGACCAGGCTCAGAGAAACAAATCCGAACAAGGATCGGAAGATTCAGACGTCGAAAGTATCGATGGTTTCGATTCCAACTATCTTTTGGTCAGCGGGCCTGAGCAGCAGGAGGCCTTCGCGACTCTGCGTACGGCCCTTGCGGCAGCCTTGCCTTCTTACATGGTCCCGACCTTGTATGTACCTATGAAGGCCATGTGCTTCAACACCTCGTCCAAGCTGGACAGAAAGCGGCTGAGGAACATCCTCGTCGGAATTCCCGGCGACATATATCGAGGCTACGCTCTTTCTGCAAAGACCAAGGCAAATGGCGACACCGAAAGCGATGCGCCAGATAGTCTCTCAGAGCACCAGTCCATCATGCAGAGGCTCTGGCGGGAATGTCTCCGACTGCCCGACTCGGATGACTGCAGCAGTATCGGTTTGCAAGACTCCTTCTTCACCATCGGCGGCCACTCTGTCATGGCGATGAAGCTCTCCTGGCTCTGCAGGCAGAATGGCATATCGTTGGACGTGGCGACTATCTTTTCGAATCCTTCGCTCGAGGCCATGACAGAGGCAGCCGAGTTTGCCGACCTGGCGGGTCCCATTAATGGCAATGCAGACGTAGTTGCCAGCGATGCAACACCAAGACCGTTGAGCCTGCTCGACAGATCAACGCCGGGCCTTGAAGATGACAGAGCGGTCATGGCTGAGCTGACTCGTGTCTCCGGACTTGGTGAGGATGATATTGAAGATGCGTATCCATGCACTGCTCTTCAAGAAGGTCTATTTGCCCTTACTCAGAGAAAGCCAGAAGCGGTAAGCAAGTTTTGTTTAATTCGATCTGAGAAGATTGCGGCCCCTGCTATTTCTCTGTCCCTTGAATGTCTGCGAGGCGGCCGGAAACCTGTAAATCTCCGATTGTGCTGATTCAGGGATTGTCATAGTATATTGCACAGCACATCTACGAGCTGGGTAAAGACGTCTCAGCCGAACGATTCAAAGCCGCCTGCATTGCCGTCATCGAGGGCTGTCCCATCCTGAGGACACGTCTGGTGCAGACAGAAGCCTGGAACCTCGTGCAGGTCGTCACACACTCGTTCGAATTTGCAGAGGTCGAGATCACTGAAGCCTTCGACACCTTCCTCGTGCAAGAAAGGCGGAGAAGTGTGGCTCCGGGCCGGCCTCTCTCTCGTTTCTCTCTGGTTGTGGACACAGAGGGAGGTGCAAAGACGTTTTTCGTATGGCAAGCTCACCATGCTGCCTTTGATGGCTGGTCTGAACGTCTTGTTGTGGAGCGCTTGACGCAGGAGTACCGTCGACAGCTGGAATCCGTATCGTCACCACCAAGCCCAGCACTCAGCAACACAGTGCCTTTCAGTTCCTTTGTGCGTTTCTTGGGCCAAGCAGACGAGAACGCTTCCGTCGACTTCTGGCGTCGTCGTCTCCAGGGTGCCAAACCTCTTCGGTTCCCTCGATCATCTTCAAACCATCCTATGGACAAAGATGACAACAACGAGTTCAGGACTGCAACCCGCGGCATCACCGGCCTCAACAGCTCCAACACCTCAGCCTTCACCCTCGCAACACTGGCTCACACGGCCTGGGCCCTCGTGCTCGCCCGCCACGCGGACACAGACGACGTGACCTTTGGCGCGACGCTTTCAGGCAGGATGGCCCCCGTCCCCGGCATGGCGAACATGGCAGGCCCTACTATTACCACCATCCCCGTCCACGTCAACATCAACAACGAAGGCGGCGAGGAGCAGTCCGTCGCGGGCCTCCTACAGACGATGCAGATGTACTTTGCCCATGCGATACCTTATGAGCAGTTCGGCCTGCAGAGGATCGCGGCAGCATTGGGACCCGATGGTCAGAGTGCGTGTGACTTCAGAACTCTGCTTGTCGTTCAGCCTGCTGCCGAGGTCGGTCATGCGCAGAACGGGACTTCTGCCGCAGATTCGTACGGCCTCAGCATGAGTCGCTACCACTCGCCTGTGGCCAACAATAAGTTTCACACATACGACATCACCTTCGAGGCGGTAGAGCGTGCCGACGGCGGGCTAGACCTGCGGATGCACCACAACCTGGCTTGCGTGTCTTCTCAGCAGGCCTCTTGGCTGCTCTCCCACTTTGAGTCTGCCGTCACCCGCCTCGTGTCCCTGGATGGAGCGACAAAGGTAGGCCAGGTGAGCCTGTTTGGAGACGATGACCTGAGCCAGGTCCAGGCGTGGAACGCCGAGGCCTCCATCGAGCCAGTAGACAGGTGTATTCACGAGGTCATCAGCGAAGTAGCCTCAATGAGGCCCACGGCACCAGCCATCTCCTGTGGGCCTGGAGTCTCCGGCGGCGACTTCACCTACAGTCAGCTGGACAGCACCTCGACGCTGCTGGCCCGCCATCTCATCGAGAACTGCAACGTGGCGGTCGGAGATGCCATCCTGCTCTGTTTCGAAAAGTCACCCTGGGCCGTGGTGTCGATGCTGGCCGTCCTCAAGGCGGGTGCCTCGTTCGTCCCAGTCGAGTGGTCCAACCCCCCCGAACGACTCGCACAGATCGCTCAGGGCGTCAGGGCGCAAAGAGTCATCACGTCGAAGCGGAACGAAAAGCTCTGTCAAGAGGCGCTGTCGGAGAGCCTGGGACTGGACGTGACTGAGTTCTCGGATAGTCTCGTCGCCAGCTTGCAGCGGGCCAAAGGAGAGGCTCGTTCTCGGCTGGAGTTCTGCAGGCTGCCAAGAGTCACTCCAGACCAGGCCGCATACGTGTTCTTCACGAGTGGGTCAACAGGGACACCGAAGGGCATCCTCCTCCCGCATAGGTCGTATGCCACCAGCGGCACGTATCACGGCGCTGCCTTCCAGATGAACTCGAGCTCGCGCGTGTTCCAATTCTCTTCATACAGCTTCGATATGAGCCTCGTCGAGACGCTGACGCCACTTATCTGTGGCGCCTGCATCTGCATTCCTGAGGAGCAGGCCAGGAAGGAGGATCTCGCCACGGCGTTCAACAGCCTTAAGTGCAACTGGACCATGTTGACGCCTAGTGTAGTGTCGACGCTGGCTCCTGGCTCGTTGAGGGGGCTCAGAGTCCTGGCACTGGCTGGCGAGGCGACGCCTCCTGCAATGGTCGAAGCGTGGTGTAGTGAGCAGACTGAGGTTTTCATCGGTTATGGACCGACTGAGTGCGCTGCCATCTCGCACGTGGGCCATCCAAAGAGCATGTGGCCGTCCACTTGTCTGATTGGCAAGAATGTGGGCTCGCATGGCTGGGTCGTCAACGCAGATGACCATGACGAGCTCGTTCCCGTCGGTTGCGTGGGCGAGCTCCTCCTCGAGGGTCCCACCCTGGGTATTGGATATCTGAATTTGCCCGAGAGGACCCAGGCCACCTTTGTCAGTGACTTGAAGTGGATGGGTGATACTGCTTCTTCTTCTGAAACCTCAAGGCGACGAGTGTATAAGACGGGTGATTGTAAGTGTGATCCCTTTCTCTTGCTTGCCCCCCAGCCGCCCCCTTCTCCTCTGTCCCCCGCCCCCTGCCTCCCGATCTGCCTTTTCGCTTTGCAAACTCGGCCACTGACGTATAATAGTGGTCTTCTACAGTCCCGAGGACGGCAGCGTCAACTACATCGGCCGCAAGGATACACAGGTCAAGATTAGAGGCCAGCGTGTCGAGCTGGGCGAGATCGAGGAGCGATCACTCGCCGCGCTCCCTCATCTGCTGTCAGCCACGGTCGAGAGAGTGCAGTGGTTCGAAGGCCAAAGTCCAGACTCCATGGCTTTGGCTATGTTTTGCTGTTATTCTGAGACAACGGACCAGGCTGGCGATGAGGTCGACAGCAACAAGTTCAACAGCCACTTCAGCACAGTTGACCACCAGAGCGAGATGGTCCAGCTCCATCAGACCTTGGCAGCCTCTCTGCCTGTCTACATGGTCCCCTCCATCTTTGTTCCCATGCGGTCCATGCCCAGGACCGTGTCTGATAAGGTCGACCGCAAGGCCCTGAGGACCATACTCATGGGTGCCGACAAGAGCGCCCTAGCCAGATACCGCCTCCAGTCTGAATCCGACGCAGAAGGGGAGGCGGTGCATGATCCACCCACTACGGAGGCTGAGGTTCTGCTGCATGCGCTGTGGGCCTCTTGCTTGCAAATGGAATCGCAGGTGTCCTTCTCCCGGTCCGACAATTTCTTCAAGCTGGGAGGCAACTCGATCCTCGCTATGCGCCTCGCGAGCTTGGCACGCCGGCGAGGTCTTCGCTTGACCGTGGCGGATATCTTCAAGTCCCCTGTGCTGCTTTCGATGGCAACGTCGATGACGGACGAGGCGAGGATGCCTGGGGAACATACACAGCTGAATGGAGACCACGACAACGTGACGACTGAACACGGCGAAGCATACGACGACGGCAAACCCTTCTCCCTACTGCACACAGGCACAGGACCTTCTTCGAGTAATCCTGATGCTGACGCATATGACCTGGTCGCTCGACTCTGCTCGTCGACATGCAGTGATCTCAGTCCCTCGCAGGTAGCAGATATCTATCCGTGTACGCCCCTTCAAGAAGGTCTCGTGGCTCTCACCCACATCCAGTCGCAGGCCTACATCTACCACCATGTCCTCAGGGTGGGTCGCACATTCAGTGTTGGCCAAGCGGTTGAGGCGTGCAGGAGTGTCATCATGGCCAACGATATTCTCCGCACTCGCCTTGCCCAGGCTGTGGGACTCGGTGACGAGGACGGCGGGCGTGTACTGCAGGTAGTCATCAAGGACGCTGCACCGATCAATGAGCTTCACATGCCCATCGAAAAGGCTGTTGCGGAGCTTGAGAGGAGAGACACATCTCAACTGCTGAGCCGCGGCCTCTCTGAATGGACTGTTGTGATGGATGAGACTCAAGGGGCTGGAGGTGCTGTCTTCGTCATCTGGACTGCCCATCATGCTGGATACGACGGCTGGTCGACTCCGCTCATCGTTGACCAGCTCCGCACCGCTCTGGACAGGGCAAAGAAAGAAGACAGCAAGGACTCATACCCATCGCTGCCTCTGAGTCCACCGTTCCGCCGGTTCATTGCACATGTCCAATACAACTTGCACAAGGATGCCTCTTCTGCTGCTGCGGCGTTCTGGAAGAACAAGCTTCACCGCGCGACCCAGTGCGACTATCCACCATTGCGTCTTGACGCTCAAGATTCTGCTGGAAAGGAAGAACAGGAGTCAGGGGACCGTTTCGCGACAGCTCGCAAGATGTCCTCCCTATGCACGGCTAAAGGCAGCGACTTCACCCTCTCGACCCTCCTGCACGCAGCATGGGCACTGCTCCTCGCCACATACACCATGACGGACGACGTCACCTTCGGCACCGTCGTCTCCGGTCGCAACGCTCCGGTGGAGGGCATCGAGCGCATGACAGGTCCCACGATCGCCACCATCCCGATGCGCGTCAAAATCGGCCATGGGTCGCAGCGTGTCTCTGCCCTGTTGGACCAGGTCCGCGAGTATACTGTGGACGCCATGGAGTTTGAGCAGATGGGTCTGCAGAACATTCGTCGGCTTTCCACCGACGCGGCAAGGGCGTGTGCCTTTAGGACGTTGTTGGTGGTTCAACCCTTGAATCCTACTCGTAGCGCGGCAGAGGACGATGTCCTGACTATCATGCCACCACGCAAGAAGTCGGCAGGTCGTGTGCACACGTACGATATAACTCTCGAGTGTGAAGAGACTGTCGGCGGGGTGGTTCTCAAGCTCCATCATAACCTCTCTGCCGTCTGCAGCAGGCAAGCCAAGTGGATCCTCTCCCACTTCGAGGCCGCCGCCAGCAATCTACTCGACGGCATGGCAGCAGGGGACACTGGCTCGCAGAAGAACATCTCCGACATCAACCTGACTGGCCCTGAGGACCTGGCTGCTTTCTTGTCTGCGAACCAGGACGAACCACTCGAAGCATTCCAGCAGTGTCTGCATACAGCGGTGTCAGCGATGGCCGAGACGCAGCCGCAGAGCACCGCGATCGACGCGTGGGACGGACGACTGACGTATAACGACGTCGATACACTATCCAACTGGCTCGCCCGCAAGCTTTTGTCAACATCGGACCTTCAGAGTGAAGAGCCGGTGGTCGTGTGCCTTCAAAAGTCGAAATGGGTTCCTGTCTGCATGCTCGCCATCCTCAAAGCCGGCGCGGCGTACGTTCCTGTAGACTACACGCATCCGCTCGACCGACTAAGGACCATTGCCGAGGACACCGGGGCGAGGCGGGTGCTCGCTTGTGGAGAAACTCTTGCTGTGGCACAAGGCTTGGGGCTCGACGTCTTGCTGGTGAGCTCGCGACTCTTCGAAGAGGCCAAGGAAGAAGCAGACCCGTCGTCTTCGAAGGCTGTCGCGCTGCCTGCTGTGTCTCCAGACCAGCTGGCCTGGATCCTCTTCACCTCGGGCTCAACAGGGACACCCAAGGGCTGCCTGATCGAGCACAAAGCCTTCCGGACGAGCGTGAAACACCACGGCAGGGTCTTCAACATGAACAAAACCTCGCGCGTCCTCCACTTCTCGTCGTACGCCTTCGACGTCTGTACGACCGAATTCTTCTCGACGCTCATTACAGGCGGATGCATCTGCATCCCCTCTGAGGAGCAACGCAAGAACGCACTCGCCGAGTTCGTCCGCCAGTACGATGCCAACTGGGCCTACCTGACTCCCTCCGTGGTGGGCATTCTCTCGCCGCTCGAGGTGCCCTCGCTCAAGACAGTTGTCCTGGGAGGCGAGCGCCACTCGGCCAGCCTGCGGGCCGCTTGGGAGCAGCGAGGTGTGGAGATCCACAACGCGTATGGGCCGGCTGAGTGTTCGGTCTGTGTGATTATTGCCAGCGAGCGAGGGGTCGACCCGTCCAACATCGGTGTCCCCCGAGGCTGTTATCCGTGGGTCGTCGATGGTGCCAACCCCAACGTCCTGGTTCCGTACGGGTGTCTTGGCGAGCTGCTCATCGAGGGCCCTCTGCTCGGTCGGGGGTATCTGAACCGCCCTGACGAGACGGCCGCAAGGTTTCTCACTGATCTTGAGTGGATGAAGACCACGTGTTTGCCAGGAAATACTCCTACTCCCACCACTGCGCTTGGGCAATCCACACGGAGAGTCGCCTACCGGACCGGCGACTACGTCCGGTACAACATGGACGGCAGCATGACCTTCATCGGGCGCAAGGATGACCAGGTCAAGGTGCGAGGCCAGCGCCTCGAGCTGGGAGACGTGCAGTCATACCTGGAGAAGGTCTTTGGGCAGTCGTATCACGCCGTCGCCCTCGTTCCCAAGTCGGGCCCCTTGCAGAACTCGCTCGTGATCGCGTTGGCGCGGACATCTGGATCGATTGCTGCCGCCGCCGCCGCCGCTCCAGCTGTGGACAAGGGGGGAGAAGGACGACAACAGCCACGAGAGGAGCAAGAGGGGCGGTTTTTGAAAGATGTTGTGGCCCGAGAGCTGGCAGCGGATGCCGAGGTCCTCGAGCTCATGGACCGCTTCGAGGAATCCGTGCCTCCCTTCATGATCCCATCGCAGTGGATTCCCATGAAACGAATCCCCCTGTCGCCTACCGGCAAGTCAGATCGCAAGGAGACGACTAAGACGGTAGCACAAATGACGGACAGTGAGCTCGCCGGGGTGCGGTCTCTCTGGCAGCAATCACAATCCTCGGCTTCGTTGGGCCAGCCCGGGCAGCAGCAACAACGACAAGAATTTGCATACGGCTCGCTCAGCGCCATGGAGCAGAAACTCTGTGCCCTGATTGCCGAGACACTTCAGCTTCCCGACGCGAGGTCTGTCAATCCTGATGCGTCCTTCATCAAGCTGGGAGGCGACTCGATCAAGGCTATGCTGCTGGCTTCCAAGTGCAGAGTAGCAGCTGGAGTCCGCATCAGGGTTGGTGATATCCTCCTTGCTTCTCGGGCCGTGCGTCAGCTGGCCGTCAAAGCCATCCAGGCATCGCCGTCACCATCACAACCCTCCACTCAGTCGGCCACACAACAGGAACGAAGGCCGCAAGATGAGGAACTGCAGGTGGATTATCGACCCTCTCCGATTCAGGACATCTTCCTGGCCATGAACTCGTCCTCGAACGCATCTCTGCAGGGTTTCACCCAGAGCCACTTGGTCCGGCTGGACGGGTCGAGACACGGCCAGCTGTCTCTTGAGGCTATCTCTCGCGCCTTGACCGCTCTGGCCGACCGTCATCCTCTTCTCCGAACCAAGTTTGAGAGGTCCAACCAGGGTCCAAGTCACTTGAGAAGTGACTCTGCCAGCAGTGGCGATTGGGCGCTCAAGACTCTAAAGGCTGAGGAGGCTACCCGCATCCCCCTTCAACTGAAACTCCACGGAGCAATCTCGGAGACAGATTTGAAGGCAGCGATCGAAGCAACGAGGGCTCTGATCCAGATCGAGGAGGGTCACGTCATGGCTGCGTGCCTTGTGGAAGAAGGTCTTCAGACAGAAGACAATTCCACCATCACATCACAAAAGTTGTTTCTCGTGGCCCATCACCTGGTTGTCGACTTTGTCTCGTGGCAGATCATCTTGCGAGACCTGCAACAGCTCCTGCACGTGGGTGACCACGACATAGGATCTTCGCACGCCAGCAGATCATTTTCTGCTTGGTCAAAGTATATTCACCAGCAAGGGTCATCGTCGTCCTTGTGCCACTGTGCCTCACCCCAGGACCGCCGTCGTGTTGAGCGAGCCATGAAGGAACTTGCCACGCCATCATTCGATGCGCAGGAGAACACGTACGCCAACACATCCAGTATTGTTGTAGAGATGCCAGCCGGGGGTCTCGAGGCTGTTCTATCGGACGACTTGTTCTTTGCCCGCTTGGAACCGGTCGACCTTATCCTGGGGGCTTTGCACACCAGCTACCAACAGACACACCCAAGACGCGAAGGACAGGGAGAGTCTTCGTCACTGATCTTCAACGAGAGCCATGGACGTTTCGGCGTGGAAAGTGATGATGGCCATGATTCCTTGGACTGGAGTGACACCGTGGGTTGGTTTACCGCGCTCGTCCCGTCCGTCCTGCCTGCACTTGCCGCAACTTCGTCCAACGAGAGCGCCGTGGTGGATGCTGTCATGGAGATGAAGAGGGAAAAGATCAGGACTCGTTCTACGAAAGCCAAGACTGGATTGTTCATGCAGTTGTACAACGAATTGAAAGCCAGGGATCAGGTCTCTGCCTTTGGCAACGCTCGCGTCGTCTTCAATTTTGTCGGCAGCACCGGGACCAATGCCGCAACCGCAGCCACATCCGGATCCGAATCCAACACCCGCGGAGAGTCGCGTGGCCATCACTTGAGCAGAGAGCCACTGCCCGAATCGTGCCGCGCTCTCGATCTCGAAGGAGGCGTCGGGCGCCTGGGCCTCGTGGAGGTGCTCGCGAGTATCCAGCCCAACGGTCACCTCAGGGTCCGGTTCATTTACAACACCAAACTGTCGAGCCCGGAGCAGATCAAGACTTGGACGCAAGCTTTTGAAAGTTGTATGCAATCCGCCGTCCATGCCTTGGCTCCCTCGCCGGCGTCCGGTCTGAGCCCCTGGCTCGAGCGAACGTTTGGTCCCGAGCTCGCTAGTCTTGCGTCCAGGTATGGAGGACGTGTCGAGGGTGTCCTTCCGTGCTCGCCAGTCATGAGGCATATGTGGAAGGCCTCTGTGGGAGACTATCCACTGGTGTACCGAACTCGCAACATGTGGAAGGTGAAAGACGGCAGCAATGGCAGACCCGACGTCGGCCTGCTGGCGAGGTCGTGGTCGCAGGTGGTAAAGCAGCAGCCCATGCTGCGAAGTGTCATCCTGAAAAGCCAGCAACTTGGCTCGCACACAGACAAAGACGTCAAAGGCTGCTGTCGGGTAGTGCTTCCGTGGTCCGAATACGAGAAAAGTGACGTCTGCAATTTCTCGCCCGTCGGCCAGGACCTGGACAGCTTCGAGACCGCCGCGGCCATGCTCAAGCAGCACAGCCAGATGGAGCCTTTCGCCTCGGATGCGCCTCCGTACCGGGTGAGGTGCTGCACGGTGGTGGCCACCTGCACAGGCGAGAGCGAGAAGGAGAGTGACGGAGCTGGCGCTGTCATCTCCATCGACATGCACCATGTCCTCATGGACGCACCGTCCATGGCGATCGTTTTGGACGAGTGGAAGGCGGCGTACCACCACATGCAACTCTCGGGTCCCAGCACACCAGGCGACGCGGCAACGACGCTGCCCGTGACGAAGACAGCGTCAGCGGTCACCACACGCAGTGCCAGCGAGGGTGCCAGCGAGGGTGCCAGCGAGGGTGCCAGCGAGGGTGCCAGCGAGGAAGTTGCGTCCAGCAAGACTTTGACATTCCAGTCTCACTGGGTCGAGTTAGAGAGCGAACTAGTCGAGCGCGTGACAAACTTCGGAGTGCAGACGGGATTCACTCCCTCGACAGTCGTCCAGGCCGCTTGGGCACTCACTCTGAATGAGTTGCCGGATATTCTGAGCTCGAAACAACAACATACCCAGGATCCCTCTGCCGAAGTCTCTCAAGATCAAAACCGAAGAGCCTCCTTCGATCTTCTCCTCACACATCGTGGTCAACAGCAGCAAGACCAGGCGGCAATGGTGGGACCGCTGTTCGATTTGTATACACAGCAAGTTGACCTGACCGCATGGCTTCACGACGAAACCTCGGATACTTCCCTGCTCGCTGGGATTCAAGACTGCACGCTTGCAACCGCCAGCTCCTCCCGCCTCATCGGGGAGGAGGAGGAGTACGACGACGACGACGACGACGACGACGACGACGACGACGACGACGACGACGACGGAAGCGGCTACGGTAACCGCCAGGCCGGAAATCGGCTTCCGAGCGCCACAACCAGGGCCGCGACGTCGACAGATGAACCTCCCTTCAAGGGCTCCCTTGTCAATATCCGTTTCTCCGCCAGACAAGTCATAGGTACGACGAACGGAGTTGATGATGATGATGATGATGATGGACGCCACGGGCTGGTCTTTGAGAATGTTTGGGGAGAGGATCCCATGAACGTAAGTCCCGTCGCCACTTGACGGATTGAGGTGACGCTTGCTAACATTACTTGTTCTCGTAGTATTTCATTGTTTTGAGTGGCTCAAGCAGGCCAGGGAAGCTGGAGCTTCGAATGAATTATTACAAGGAGTTCACGGCGGAAAACGATATCGCAAGAGCAGCAGGGCTGTTTACACAATTCCTGGCGAGGCTAGTCAGTCAGGGGGCTTAGTCACCAAATCAACGGATAGCATTGGCTTAATAGGGCTACTTTTGCTGCCAAGTGATGTATACCTGGTCCGAGGCGGGCCTGAGGGCCACGCCTTCCGGAACCCGATTTCCGTATTAGGACTAGCGGGCATTCACGTCGGTGAATGCCGCCTACTAAAGACCGCGTTGCACGCCGTAGATACCCTAGATTCATTCCACTTTCTGCCCTCCTAATCAACTACCCTTCTGACTGCTTTACTGACCCCATGTATCGTGAGGTCCAAAGCGGAACGAGGGCTAACTATCGTGGACACACATGTGTTCGGTGGCTGACTAAACCAACTGACAGGACTCACATACCTATCTATACACCTATATGCAGGTACTTCCAAGGTTGTAGTCTTCCCAAGCATGTGCCCGAAGGTACGGGCACCAGTTTTACATATACACCAACATGCAGTCCGTGCTACAACCCACTTTCTGTAACTCATAAACGCCTTCGATCATTGTTTGAACATTCGTGCCCAATTATTATATCTGTTCAAGTGACAAAGCTGTACCTAGGTATTACGTACAACCTCCAAGGTTGCTTTTGTTCCTACATTAGCTTCTCACACTACCAAGTTAGGTACGTCTTGTCAACAGGATCTGCACCTTTACAAGGATCGCGGATGCCTTAGAGCGGAATGAATGCAATTGTCGAAGGCAAAATGTTCGCCCGCCTAATTCCTAATGTTTAGCAATCAGAAAGGTGGAGTTGATCCCGCAACAATACTATAGTCCAAGTACTTACATAGTATGTGCTATGTGCGGATGACCAAAGCAGTTGTCGATTCCAAAGCGACAATCATGGCAAATGATTATCTTGACTTCAGCAAAGACCAGAACAGGGGGCAGACGGTAACTACCGTCAGGTATGGAGACCCTTTGAGAGCGCGCGGCTTCCTAAAAGGGGAGGGTCACTCTTGTCAACGAAAGGCGTAGCACATTGGAAGACCCGTCCTATCTAGCACGCCCGTGTTACAACCCACTCTGCTGACCTCCGTGGATTTTCGTCTTGTCAACGGTCTCTCTGTTGTGAAATGCCTTTTCCATTAGGTCAGAGCTTTCTCTTTCAAAGCCCTACGGTCGGCAGAGGGATGCGACGTATGATCTACAGAGTGCACACATGTTTAGGGATCAGCATGATGTGCGATTCACGAGTCGAAACGCAGCCAAGCCCAGTCGACCGACAGTCAGGGCTGCAGCGTGCGTCCCGTACCTGACGACGGCGACTCGTCTAGCTTTTCTGCCCGCCGCACTCATCCCTCCCGTAGTCGGCGCCGGCGCCGTAATTAAGCTGCAGGAATTGGTGCAAATTGTCTAGATTGGTGTATGGGCGTCCTCCTCTGTCTTCTTCAATCTTTCTGAATGTTGAGTAGGTATTCCCCTTCTTTCAGTGGCTCGCCGCCGCAGATTTTCACGGGAACATGTCCGTATATATCAGCCTCTCACAGTTGTGCTAAAGGTAAGTGACGGAATCGAGGGCCGAGTCAGGAAGATCTGAGATTGTGTGTTATATCCGCGTGTAGACCACCCCTTGTCAGTTTCGGAGATTTAAGAAGAATCTAGATGCCCAGGCAGAAAGCCCGGGGGCTTAGCGGCGGTCACCCCATGCTATGCCGAATTAGGTCGCCCAGACGTAGGAGACTGAAACTATCTGACAAGACTCGATGAATTCATCGTGAGACGAGACGAGACGGCGACCCTCGGACATCAGATGGCAACCACTAGATCAGCCCCTGAGCACATTTGACAGACCAACGGCGAAGTCTGCTGTGATGAGCTGGGACGAATCTATAAAGACGAGCATATCGCGTACGCAAGAGGCATCACTTGGTAGCACTTGCTTCCATCCAACCTTCCAACTATTAATCAGTGTAGTCGCTATTCTTTCATTTACATCTTTCGTTACGTATCTGCCGTGCAGATCTTCTTTCACTTCCGACACAAAACTCTGTCGAAATGCAGTTCCACACTATCATCTTGGCCGTCTTCGCCACCTGCGTCCTCGCCGCCCCGCAGTCCAAGAGGTGAGTCTTGCCATGTTGTGCCCCTGGCCCTCCTCCACCGCGGGCCCTTCCGTCGCCCCGGATCCGCCCACTAACACGGCACTTGATGGAAAATAGCAGCGCCGGGAAACCGGACTGTCAGTCTCTCGGCAAGGGCGCGGACGGCCTGGAGCAGTTCTTGGATCCCACGGGCAACTCTTGTCTCCTGCCGATCCGCTGTGGTAACGGCGATGGCGGCAATACGTGCGAACGAGTCGCCAGTGCAAACTAAGACCGGCCTGGTGGCGTGCGATCCGTGGCTCACTGAAAGTGTCTTGCGTCGCCATGTGGGGGCAAGCCCGGGATGGTGGACATGAAACATGCCGGCCAACGAATCAGGCACTAAAGCACACACCCAGAGTACATGAGAATATAATAAATCTACTGGTTCTTGCTCCTCGAGAGAACACGCTAGTCTTGAGCTGTAATGTTTGGCAATCGCTGTTGTCACCGTAGAATCGACGACTAAAACGATGGTCTGCTCTGTGTAAAGCTTGAGGGAGAAGAGCAAGCGAACCTCTGCAGATTTTGTCTGCACCATGAGAGACCTCCACAAAATCGTCCGACTTATTCATATCTCCAAATGTGGGGAGCAGCGGGCTTTTACCGGGCTCCGGGGGGCTTGTTCACACCCGAACTGGGCCAGATTGTTCGTCCAGTAAGTGCGTCGTAATTAACACCAAGCACCTAATAAGTATTGTAGTAGATGTCCGAAGGGCTCCTCCACACATACACTTTGGAATCCGGTCCGATCGATGACTACATAAGTAGTCTGGGCTGCACCCATCTCCTTGACGACTTGACTTTATTTTAACTTTTCTTTTCTGAACTTATTCCAACCTTGACAGCCATGGCGTCGCTTACCGGAAGCCTCGACTCTGTCGAGGCGCCGATTAACCCCTACCAACGTCTCTACGCAGAGAAGCCTGTTGTTGCTTATCTCGTCACAGCTTTCATGTTCTTCTTGGTAGTATTTGCTGTGCAGGGCAAGAAGGACAACCTGCCTCGGTGGAACCCCAAAAGACCTTTTGAGTTCACCTACTCAAGAGCACAGCTTGATTTCATGGCCCGAGGCCCGGAGGTATTGGTCGAGGCGAGGAAGAAATACGGCCGACAGCCGTACCGGACTTATTCAGACGTTGGCGAAATGATCGTCTTCCCTGGCGAAACTATGCAGGAGCTTCGCAATAACCCGGCGCTGGATTTCATGGTCCATGCCAATATTGTAGGGAACAACTCCCCCCCCCCCCTTTGGACCAGACTGTCTCGACGCCCGAAGCTGACGAGCGAGGCACAAGGATTCTCACGGGTACCTCCCAGGATTTGAGCCTTTCAACCTTACACAGGGGACTGTGAGGGTGGTCAACAGGTACTTGACCAAAGCCCTAGGTATGTGCACACTTCCTGCTGGCTCTGCGTTTCGTGATGTCGAGCAACGTTGCTGACGATCGGCCTACAAAAGCCAAGCTCACGATTCCCCTGTCTAACGAGGCGGCTACTGCCTTGAAGACGCTATTCACAGACTCAACCGGTATGCTTTCTTGCGCTGCATCTGCGGGCTCGCACCGTCGCTCAATTACTAATATATACATATGCTCCTGAGACAGAGTGGCACGAAGTCACGGCGCTCAAGGAAATAGCACGAATCGTATCGCGGATGTCCACGAGGATCTTCATGGGCGAGGAGATGTGCAACAATGACGAATGGGTCGATTCCGTTGCGGCCTACACGCATGCCGCCTTCGACACGGGCCACGAACTGCGCGTCATCCCAATGTTCGCCCGCCGCTTCGTCCACTGGTTCGTCCCGGCCGCACGGCACGTGCGCGAGCTCCTGGAGCCGTGCCGACGGATCCTCAAGCCCGTCGTGGAGCGGCGCAAGGCGCTGCGGGCCGAAGCCCTGGCCCGGGGCGAGCCCGAGCCCGTCTTTGACGATGCCCTCACCTGGTTCGACAAGGAGTACAAGAACGCCCACGACCCGGCCATCTCGCAGATCACCCTCTCGACCGTGGCCATCGATACTACCACCGATCTGCTGACCGGCACAATGCTCCAGCTCGCTCGCCACCCTGAGTACTTCAAACCGCTTCGGGAAGAGGTTATTGAGGTGCTGAGCACGCAGGGTCTCAAGAAGATCGCGCTGTATAACCTTAAGTTTATGGATAGCGTCTTGAAGGAGACCCAGCGGATTAAACCCATCGTTTCTGGAGCTAGACGTATGGCCACCGCAGACGTCAGGATGGAGAACGGCTTTGTGATTCGAAAAGGCGAGAAGATTATGGTGGACAGCACCAATATGTGGAACGCAGAGTACTATGAGAATCCGGAGAAGTTCGACCCGTATCGCTTCATGAGGTAAGTCACTGTTTCAGAACCCACCTAAACCTCTTCCGAGGCAAGGTCCCGAGCTGATGGGTCGTTATAGATGGCGCGAGGAGGGCAAGGAGAACATTGCCCATCTCGTCAGCACGAGCGACAGGCACATGGGCTTCGGCCACGGCGAACACGCCTGCCCTGGCAGGTTCTTTGCTGCGAACGAGCTCAAGATTGCGCTCTGCCACCTGGTCCTCAAGTACGACTGGAAGCTCCCCGAGGGGCATGATCCGCCGAACGTGATCCAGGGCACTGGTTGTATTACAAACCCGGGACTGAGGCTCCTCGTCAGGAGACGCCAGGAGGAGCTCGACATGTCCACGCTGGAGGATTAGAGCGGAAGTGCTCCGGACATCTGAGCAACAATCCTGGGTAGGGCGTTCCGGAACTGCGACGGTGTCAAGCGAGGGTACACATTTCTTTAGATATATGCATATAGACATACCGACAGGTATCAGCGTTGAACGGTGCCTGCTGGTTTTAAAGCGCGCAAATCTTCACTTTTTCCTTCAAAGATTACCACCAACCCATTCCAGGTTCATTGATTGCTACGGAGAAAGTATTGGCAGCAAGATCGCTATCAAAAATAACGTGCCCGATACCTAGGTACTGTCGACCTTGGGAGACAAACCCGACACTTGGGACTAATACTAAGTACTTAGGTGCACGAAGTGATCTATCTAGTGGCACCAGCGCTATTAGACACTAGCCACATGTCAACGACTGTCGACCATTTGGCGTCACCTTCACGACAACCACCACCATCATCTGGAGGAGGTCGGCCGCATGAGGCTCCAGGAGAGAGGGTCCTCGCGGGCACTTGATCACTACCAACTATGCTTCCAGATTGTGTCACATACTGGAGAGGTAGGCCTGATACGCCCCGGAGGCCAGAGGAATCTGTCTGACTGCATCGGACGGTCCCCATTCTCTCGACCATGGGCTTGGCCTTGCCTATAGGTGGTGAGGACAGTCCCTGCGCCCCAATGATATATAGACAACCACCAGTGGCAGATGTCCAGCCACACTGCAGCATATATGCAGCGGATTTCACTGTGTAGCGTGAAAGCGCCGCCCGAGAGCCGTTGCTGATTCATCGACGATTCGTGTCAGATCCCACATTCACATGCGTGCGGGCGACTGGGCCTCATCATGAATCAATGACTCTAGTCGGCCGCGACTAGAGTCATTTTGGGACTAAGACTAATAAACCAAGACTGAATGTCGTTACTCCATCATGTCTCAGGATCAGTACTGAGACTTGGATCCTTCCGAGCTCAGAGACCATTCGCTCGCCTTTCCGGCCGCTCGAGATGCAGGAGGCGACATGGGTAAGTACCGTACGCGGAAAGCCGCGCAACCTCAGTCCCCACAGGGCCCGAGGTGGGTTGAAGACTCAGAAATCCACGAGGCACAACGAAGATGATGAATGAGAACAAGTTGTGCAGTTCACAAAAGCTCGTCAAGTTGGGAACCGAAGTCAAATGTTCGGAATCCTCAACGACGCATAGACTGTCCCGCCCTGGCAAGTTGGTGACACATGTCTTACCTACCACACCCATCCGCCCTGAGCGCGTACTTATGCAGCTGGTCTCATTTCTAAACTGGCCGGCTGCGCGTCACTCTTAAATAGGGAGGGATTGCCATTCCCAAAAGGAATTGGCCCTCGGGCGGCGCTGGACCCCAGGTCATTGAACTCTCTCTCAGTTTCAGCTCCGTTGTATCCGATCTGGCTTCATCATCTTACGCACACACGCGCGCGCGCGACTTCGGTGATGCAAAACCCTCGATGAGAACCAGCGAGTGAGCGAACGCAGTTTTTACAGCTTCGGAAACGACCTGGTGGACCTACCGCCTCCTTCCGCCTAGATGGCGAGGACAAAGTCTCCTGTCGGCTACCCCTCCAGGTCCAGCTCGACGCCAAAGGAGTATCTCTTTGTAGCCTTGGCTGCGATCTTCGTGTTCGCTTGTTACATGTACACGAGGGAAGGGGGCGAGCTCAAAGCGCCACCGCCGTCGCAAGAGGCATTGCTGCCGTTGAGCAACGACGCGGGCGTGGCAAAACCACCCTTGATCCTGCCCGAGACGACCGGACTCGACACCGCGGATCCATACCATGGTGATCCGTCGGCACCCGACAGCAGCAGCAGCAGCAGTGGCGGCAGCCACACTGGGTTCGGAGCTTCCGGGAGCTCCAGCAGCAGCAGCAACGGCGGCGGTCTTGCGCCCGGCGGCAACGCGAGGCCCTTGAACCCGGACCGTCCGCGCGCCGTCATCATCGAGTCGAGTATCATTCCAAACCTGATCCCGCTCGTGCTGCACTTTGCAAACGTACTCGGGCCGTCCTGGGGCGTGATCCTCTTCACCCTCGAGGCCAACTGGGTCGAGCCGTTCTCGCCTGCCTTCCAGCGCTACAAGGCCTCCGGCCACATCGAGGTCCGCTTTCTGCCCCCGGACACCGAGCTCACCAACTCGCATGCCGTCTCGCAATTCCTGACCTCGACTTGGATCTGGACAGAAGTATCCGCTGCCAAGCGCGTCCTACTGTTCCAAACCGACAGCATCCTCTGCTCCAAATCGCAGTCCGCCGCCGAGGACTATTTTCAATACGACTTTATAGGCGCACCGATCGCCAGTGTATACGGGCAAGGGTATAACGGCGGGCTGTCTATTCGTAACCCGCGGGTGATGCTGGATGTGCTGAGGGGGGCGGATTTTGCGGCGAGCGGGCATAAATTCGAGGACCAGTTCTTCTTTGAAGAGTTGAAGAAAAGGAACGCAGAACTGCCCGAGGAGGACGCGGCAAAGACCTTTGCCGTGGAGACGATATTCTATGAGACACCTCTGGGATATCACCAGCCGCAGAGGTGGCAGGTGGACAATATGGACAAAATTGAGGAGTGGTGTCCCGAGGTGAAGATGTTGATTGGGCGGAGAGCGTCGTAGAAAGTATCTGGGAGTCAGAGAGCCGAGTTCAAGGGGCCGTAGGTCGACAGGATACAAGAAACATAGGATGCCGTCGTGTCTTGACGGGCAGTAGTGGTAGATAGATCATATGTAGTCTTTTCACTCAGAGCGTCAAACCGGGGTGAAGTCGTATTCCTCATCACAGCGTAACACCCGCACCTCAATTGGGCTAGAAAAGCAAAGGCTCGGCGCCGTGTCAACTAGCAGCCGGATCTACGTTGGTACGGGCCGATGCGTGATGAACCGCACCTCGGCTGCCGTTGTCCAAGGCTCGGTAGGCTGTGCGAGCGCTTGTGCGGTCAGCGGTAAATGGTTGGCATACTACGAGTCAACAAACTATTCCT
The DNA here is from genome assembly GCA_026120015.1 of Dendrostoma leiphaemia. Lineage (NCBI taxonomy): Eukaryota > Fungi > Ascomycota > Sordariomycetes > Diaporthales > Erythrogloeaceae > Dendrostoma > Dendrostoma leiphaemia. Next base: position 15,411 of record JALRMF010000399.1, on the reverse strand, counting down.
CCGGTATTGCCTGCGTCAACTGTAACAAACATGGCACGCTGGAGCCCCGCCAAACACGACTGTGTGTGCTGACTCGACGTGGGTTGTGGGCCTCGTCCGGGTTTCCAGGCAACATCTGAGCTTCTGGGGTCCGTCGTGCAACACCAGACAGGCGGTGCACAACTCACGGCGGCTGTTTCCGTGGCTGCAACGCGTTCGAGTACAGGGATGTCTGTCCCGCAAAACATGTACGGTAATGGTCCGGATAGAGCGGACGTACCTGCTCGTCGTCCAATATCTGAGGGTGTAGCAGCATACAGGTCAGTTGTAGCGTCACAAGCGAACGGTAAGGGCCCCAGCGCCTGCTTCGGTGGGCAGCACGACGTCTCAAGACTAGAACTTCCTTCTGCAGCCAGCGTGACAACCACAGACCTCCGAGGTGACTGGGAAGGGCTCATGAGGTCGGTCATCAATGACGATTTGGAATCGGCGGGATTACGTGAACGTTTCGTGGTCGGAGCATGGACAAAACCTTAAAATCTTATCGCACTCGCTCACGGCCACCTAGGTCGGTGCCTGAGTGGGTTTGGCTTGAAGGAACGGTCCTGTAGTACTTTGTTTCCTGGAGTCTGACTCCCCACACAGGCAGGTCGGGCATTGGGTAATAAACCATCCAATGTTCTGGGGGAGGAACAAGCTTGAATAGCTTGCTGCTTGTCGTCGCAAGTGTCGTAGCGTGGAAGGCCAAAATGCAGTCGACCCGCTCGATTTTGTGGCCCGGCAGTTGTGAAACGTGGATGCTCGGGAACGATTTGGCCTTGGTGATCCGCTCGATGGGGTTCGTCCTGTGGCTCGTCGAAGATCACGGCAGTTGCTGAGCAAAGTGACGACAGCGGCTGCCAGCAGGAATGAGGAGCATGCAAGCTGGCACAGCCATCAGAATGATCTCGGGGTCGCGTGTGAACGGGCTCGCAATTTCCATGACCGTCGGAACGGTCCTGAGTACGCCGTATGGCCGTCGGAGTCAAGGCCTGCGCCAAGGCTGTCAAGGGAGGCAGGAGTACCAGTGGTTTCCGGAAGGTTTCAAGGGTATAAGACGGCCCACCATTTCAGATGAGCCCTCTCGAGGGAAAAGATCGGTGGGTTTCGACACTTGGGGAGCTTCAGTTGACTGGACGATCACCCCGAGGAGTTGCCCAACTACTTACTGCCAGCCGGTGAGTGCTGGCCCACAGAGTAGCGACCTGTAGTGAGCTTTGATAAGCAGGAACAGCTTGAGCAGCATCATGAATCACGGACGCTTGGTGAGCGACCAGGTTGACAACGGTCAAAAGGCCAAGACGGCCGATCACGAGCAGTGATACGACAGGCCGAGCTTGTCCTGAAGGCTTGTCTTGTAGTAAGCTGCAACTGGGTGGGGCTGAGTCGTAACAAACACCTGCCGCTGAATGACAAGCGACGAGCAACGCCTCAACGCCTGAGTTGGTTGTACGGTACTGCGCGGTCAAGCAGTGCATCTCGTGGCTCGCGAACTGGACCAGGTTATTTCACGGCGCAATTGTTCACGGCGGCTGTCAGCGAATCGGTCCGTTGTCGAGGGCCTGGCCTGAAGGGCCAGACGGGCCACCTCCAAAAAGACCCAGGTTGTTGCGAGTATTCCCATGGGGCCTTGTCACTCTGTGCAGACCCAGGCCGTTGTCCGTACATCGTATTTTGGGTGATGGGTGGACAAAGGAGCATGAATGCCAATCTGTCGGGCTGTATTGATGTGCATGATCGGCGCAGAACGAACCGGCGCCAAAATTGTGGCAGTGCTCGTCTTCGAATGTGGTTACTGTGCTACACACGCAGCTAGCTGTCCTGTCGTGTCCGCCCACGCCTCGCCCCTAATGATTATTTTTGTGTTCAATCTGCCCTCTGGCTGGATCCGGTCCGCCTCGTCTGTGCCACGCCACGCCGTCATCGCCGCGCTGTGCTGCAGTCTTGTACTGGTCTTGGAACTAGTAACGTCGTGTTCACTGGGCCACCCCTTAGAGCAGCCTCGAGAGAGTACTTATAAGGGGTCGGTTACTGTGACAGATGAGGAAGAGACAGACGCCCTGTCGACGTTGCCCAACTACCCTGCCAAGATGCCTGGCAGGTCAACTCGGTAGAGTGGAATGGGAATTTGGAATGCGTGCTGGCAGCGCAGAATGGAGGGTGGTTGTGATGAATTCCCACACTTTCGGCTTGGCATCCGCCGCAAGAAATAACCTTCGTTAAACGTAGCGGGGCCTGATGACTTCACCGGAAGGGACACAGGCCAACCGACCCCTGCAGCCCAGTGCCGTGGCTTCTGATCTTGGCCCAGATTTGCCTTAGAAGGACGCAGGGGCGGTTCTGTTATTACTGAACACAGCCCACCCTTGTCATCTTGGCAGCTTGGCGAGCGCAATGGGCTCAGGCTGGCCGTACCGGCTACAGCCCCCCCATTAGTTGCGAGGCCAGGAGGCTGACTGCGTGATACGGGGACAGCCTGACAGCCAGCCCCCCCCCCCTGCGTCACTGAGGAACGAGCACCAAAAGCTTGACATTTGGAAGGGATGGCAATTTGATGGCCACGGCCTGGCAGGCGAAAGATTGACCCCACCTACCCTGCATATATCAAAAGCACAGTAAGTACCCATTGGCCCCAACCATCCCCCGGCCTGCGCGCCCATCTGCTCGAGTTTCAGGTTTCCCGGGCGTACGCTTTCCTCAGACCCATCTCAGCCCACACTAATCCCGTCAAAGGAATCTTGGGTTTCATTCATCCAGGTGCTATTAGATGGATTGACTGCCTTGCCTTGCCCCCTTGTCTCACTCTTGCTCTCTCGCTGCTCACTCACCCTTTACTCCTCCGAGCCCTGCTGCTAATTTCCTTTCCCTTTCTTCATTTCTATCATCGACGACATACCTAAATTTGTCCTTTCCTAAACCCAACAACTTTCGATCGCGATCTGATTCGCCATTTTCCTCGAGGACAGCCCGAACCGTCCACACCATCGAATCTCTCCGACCCGAGACTCCCACAACGCATCTATTTTCTTTTATCAAACCTTTGACTTGTGACGGTATTTCGCTGTCCCGCGTAACACGAATCTGGCGCATGCGGATATGGGCGAGTACAATGCGTACAGACATGGCGGAGGTGGAGACATCGAGATGGAGGCCGGAGCGGAGAGGACAACCACAAATCAGACGTCGACGACATTAGGAGGCGCATCTGGGAACGAATTTACGAAGAGCGAACCATTTCCTGCTCTCGAAGACGAGGGCCCCGAGACAGACTACAAACCAGTGGACTGGAAAAGGGTCTTGTTCACTCCCAAGTACCTGGCGCTGTGGATCGTCCTCATCATCATCGGCGTCTTGACGGCAATAATATCGTTGAAACATGACCAGGTGGTGGAGGCGTTACGACCATTTGCGGAGAAAGTGCAGCACATCCCAGCAGGATGGTTGATCTTCGTCGCGATCCTCTTCGTCATCTCGTTCCCGCCCTTGTTTGGACACGAGCTGGTCGCGCTGCTGGCGGGTGTGGTGTACGGACTGTGGATTGGATTCGCAGTCGTCGCGGCGGGTACCTTCATCGGCGAGAGTGAGTTACACCACAAGCCTGATCTCGGCTCAAGCTCGCCTTGCTAACCATCTGGGACAGTCGGAACATGGTTCGCGTTCAAGAAGTTTCTGCGAAAGAAGGCAGAGAAGATGGAGAGGACGAATCTTACTTATGGTGCCATGGCGAAGATGTGCCGTGACGGAGGATTCTGGGTATGTTACCCACCCTCGAGAAAGCTTGTGACGGCCTCTTGGCTCTTGGCTAACCGTTACCCCTTGCAGATCGTCTTCGTAATCCGTCTATCCATTGTACCTTCTCACATGTCGACTGCCGTCTTCTCCACCTGCGACGTGAGGTTCTGGCACTTTGCCGTCTCCACCTTCTTCACCCTCCCGAAGCAGCTCATCCTCGTCTACCTGGGCGTGCTCCTCGTCGGCGGGCAGTCCGACTTGCTCATCAAGTTCGCCCTGTTCGGCGGCGCGGGCATCGTGACCGTCGGTGCCGGTGTCTGGATCTGGATCAAGATGATCAACATCAAGAAGGAGCTGGTCGCGAAGCAGGAGCTGAGGAAGTCGAGGAAGGCCCTGGCGAGGAACAACAGCTACAACAACGGCGACGGCGCCTCCGCCACCGCCCTGAACGAGCAGCCCCCCGTCGGCGGCATGGCGTGGCAGCACCAGCAGGACGACGCGACGGGCGGCGCATACGGGGTGCAGAACTCGCCGCCGACGTACGAGGCATACAGGCCCCGGACGGCGCAGAACAGTCCCTACGTGGCGGGCGGCTTCGCGGCCTACCCGCAGGGCCCTTACAACCGGGCAGATGACGGAGATCTGGGCTCCTACGGGCGGTCGGATTACGGGCTGGCGACGTACAGCAGCCCGCCTCGGACAAAGCCCGAAGAGGCGCGCGATTTCGTATAATTTTCTCGGGGGCCACGAACTTGATTGCGTTTGGCGTTTATGGCGGACCTAGAACCTCCAGCCGGCTGGCTGGATACGACATGCTTAATGACAAGGGTTGGATATCTGAACGGCGTTTCGGAATCTGGGCGGGATATATCAGGGCTTTTTCCGAGGTCGACATCGTTTGGAACGACACCGCGTACATAACCTTGGGGAGCTGTACAGCATCTACCTACACTTGCACTCGTCTGTACTGGTTTGAATATGATGCGGTTCAAAAGGCGAGAGGCACAGGGGGACTGCGATTCAGCCAGATAGCCCAAGCGACCAATTTGAAGCAACAATTTGGATGCAATGCCAGAGGGCCACCTCATACCACGCATGACTTGTTGTGAATTGTGTTCTTTCCCATCAATGTTTTGTCGCCTCGGCGCCATGCTCTTCAATTGCTCCTCAAGTGGTATCTCAAACTGCCTCGGCCGCAGTGCCATCGCGTTATACGCCAACAATGCTCATCTGTATTGCCACCCAGTGCGGCTAGTTCGCTGACTGCAGCCAGACGGTCGCTCTCTCCTTGTTCTTTTCCTGATCATGCACCGGCATTTATCCCACGCGGCATGGCTAGGTCTTTACCTCGCTTCCACATTGGGCGGGCGTATGTGTCTTTCCCAGCACGGACACCAGGACTCTTTCCCTCCCTGAGGCGTAGGCGAGGGGCTTCCATGATCCTTCTTCATTGTCCACCGTGCCGTCTCAGTAAGTCCGCCATCTTGTTCTTCATATTGTGATCCATGTCCTGGCACATGCCCTCGAGCCTGAGGTCCTCGCGTATCGAATCCACCTCCTGCTCCCCCAGCAAGATGCGCCACGGTGTCCAGAGCAGATAGTAACCCGCCCCACACGCCAAGCCGACGGCGCCCGTCCTGGCGGCGCGCCGGAAGAGCGACGAGAGGATCTGGCTCCTGTTGTTGACGCCGCCCACGCGCGCGTGGCTGCTCGGCGTCGAGAAGTGCGTGATGTGCCCGTTCGCATCGACGGTGCCCCCCGCGGTCGCCGTCGCCGCCGCGGCGCGGGCTGCCGCTGCCGCTGCCTCCGCCTCGGCGCGGCGTCCGCTCTTGGCCCAGCTCCGCGTCATCAGCCACCCGGCGGCCCCGAGGGCCACGGGCCGCTCGTAGCTCGCGGCGACGGCGCTCCGGGTGATGGGCTCCAGGACGGCGTCGCGCTCCTCGTCGCGCAGGCGGCGCCCGGAGGCGCTCGTGTAGAACATCAGCGACTGGATGACCTCGGCGCGGTAGTCGGCGTCCGAGTAGCCCCAGAGCGGGCTCAGCGAGGGCAGGGCGGCGTAGTGGTGCCAGGGGATGGTCGTTATGTAGGTGCTGTTGCGGCGGAGCCAGACGTCGAGGGCGGTCTCCTCAAGGGGGGTCGGGTTGTCGAGGTCCTCGGGGAGCGGTGGGGGTGGGTCGGAGGCGGGCTGGGGAGAAGAGGAGGAGGAGGGAGAGGAGAATGAAGGCATGGTTGGGTAGTTGGAGGAGAAGGGGTTTGGTGGTTTCGTTGGTGGTTGGTCGCGGTCTTGGGTTTTGTCGTTGCTGCTGCTGCTGCTGTTGTTATGATCACTGTCTGATGGTGGTTTGGATGCCATCTTCTCTTGGTCCTTGTCGGTCGCCTCACTTGGTTGTGTCCTGCGTTGTTAAGATGTCAAGAGCTGTTGCTGTTGTTGGTTTTGTCAAGGTCGTCGTTCACTGCGGCCTCGGGAGCAACGTGAGGGTGTACGAGTAGTTGGATTTTTTGGTATGATGGGACTTTCAACAAGTTGTCTGTCGTCAATTTGGCTGAAGGATCATTTGGGCAGGCGGCAGTGGATATTGGCCCAGCAGGGATCCCTTGTCGAGCTTGCGTGAACCCCTGAGGTGAATCTGGACCATACGATGTACCTACGTGCAGCCTCTTGGCCCCAAGATAACTTAGGGCAATATTCCTGTGCTCAAGTCCTAAAAGATATGCCTGTGCTCCTGAAACACCAATGTGTCACAGAGCCTCTAGAGCAGCACTCATGTTGCAGACGAGAATCCCAAGATTTGAGCTGCCCAAACATGGTTACCAGATAGGTTGGCGAGTAATACTTTGTATAAATGGTAGTAACTCTTGGGTAGGAGAGTTTAATTTCTATTCAAGATTCAGGTTGCCAGCGATGCTGACGCATAGACAAATTAATTGGTCTGAAGTATATGGCTGGCTAGCCTTTCAAGGTGGTGCTCCCTAGTGTGTCTACCACAGTAGGTTAGATATTCAGTTCACGGCCATCGTTGCCTTGTCTTTCCTTCTCTACCAGGGTATGATCGGGGTGAGGAATTCGCTTCGAGGTCCCTGCTGCCCAGTCAACCAGGCAGCCAGGGCAATGGGCTCCCGGCTCCACTGGAGGGCACCTGTACAAGGTTGTCCGCTGGGCCCAGTCTCCTTGGTTGGCAATCGGCGGGGCACACATAAATTCAACAACGCGTCTCTCTTGGTCCCCACACAATCTCGACGACACGGTCCTGTTTCGTGCTATTCGACTTCCTTCTCTCCCCCATCTGAGCACCTCTAGTCTGCTTGACAGACTTGCTCTTGCAGCTCCTGTCACTTTTTTCCCGAGCGTGTATGTCTGTATCCATTTGCCTGTTTGTATCTGCCAAGCACCTGTGCCTGTGAGCGTTGGGAGTTTGGAGGGCAAGCCCTTCCTTCAAGGTGGGACAAATCACCGTCCACAGCTCAGCAAGCAAACACTGGCCTTGTGCAGCGGTGCCATTGAAGCTGCTGGACCCAGAGGCAAGACCAGATATAGATCACCGCGCCACTTGATTCGCCTCCTGACATCGACATCTTCTTCACCTGGGTCCCGTCTCTCTCTCGTGCCTGGAGCTGCCTCGCCGTTGACCACCTAATGTCAGGTGCTGCTACAGTCTCAACATGGCACCACCAACAGCGGAGTCGCCCCAGGGTCACAGCTCCCGAGATCCAATCTTTCTCCCAGGCTTTGATTGTCGAGAGCAGCAGAACCTAGACTTCAGCTCACTTCCCTTCGGTGTTGCCTGGTTCAGGCGAGCCTACACAAACGACCGCGTCGAGAAGGACGCACGACTCAACCATCGTGGTCGCGAGGCCGTCCTACGCGAGGTCCGCTATGGAAACAATATCACCCTGCTCTTCAGAGTCTGCTTCTGGTGCAGTGATTACTATGGTACTCCCGACTACTGGGCTGCCATAGCAAACGGCTTCTCGTTAAGACCCGACTCAGTCAAGTTCGTGCATGACACCTTAGTCCTGGCTCGAAAGGTTTACCTCGACCGCTGCGGCAACAATTTCTACTCCGGAGCCACTAAAGCAGCAGATCACTGGGTAAACTTCATGCAACGTCGAGGTGACCCTCGGAGGCGGGCCAGCAGAGGCTTGGTTGACGAGAGCACGGTACTTGCCAAGGCAACTAGGTACTTCGAGGGTGCAAAGACCCCTCAGTTCCTCCAGGTCGACAGTGCCAAGATCCTCGACCACAGAACGAGCATCGAGCCACCGCGATATCCACGCAAGAGATCGCGATCTCCGTCTTCCAGCCGGACAGGCGAGTCACCACCGAGTGCGAAGAGGAGGCCCAACTACAGCGACTTACATCCGCTCGAGACGAGGCACGCTAATAGTGGCCCTGGCGCCGCCGCAGCACCCCCAATGCTGAATAACGCGCTTGCGGACCACGAGCAAGCCCGGCGAGCGCATCGGACGCCCTTGACTGCTAGCGATCCCGCGAGGAGCGACAACTACTTCTCGCCCAGGAGCCCTACAGAGACGGTGAATAAGATTCGTGGTTGTGCCAGCCAAGACAAGTGCTACCCGCCATCCGGTGGGCAACAGGCGGAACAGAAGGAAGTGTCGTACAAGACACTGGAAGCCGCGAATAGGCTGCTTCGAGATCGTATCGATCAGCTTGAGAAGCAGAGAAATGCCATGCAGCAGAAAATTGACGCTCGGAAAGAACCGGAGCCAGAAACAGCTGCTGAGGCTCGCAAGGCACAAGCTCAAAAGGCCGACGCTCAGAGGAGCACCGCACAGCAAGAGGACGAGGAGTCTGCTGTGGATCCCGAAAAGATGAAGCTTGCCTCACTTGAGAAGAGACTGGCTGCTGCGGAAGCTCAACCGGATTTGCGATTACTGATCGTATCTTTGGAGAAGCGCCTCATGGAGACGGAAGCACAAAGAGCAACAGACGCCAAGAATACACAGGCCGTAATTGCATCGCTAGAGTCCAAGGTTCTAGCGAAGATCGAGGCAGGGACGCTACAGAAATTACAGACCAGGGTTGCTGCTCTCGAAGTCAAACAAACTGTCAGAAGCGCCGCGCCAGTCCCCCCTGCGGCTGAAGCAGCTCTGCGAGACATGCAGATGAAGACTGCGTCTCTCGAAAAGAGAGTGACCGCAGCAGAGACAAAAGCTAAAGCAGAAGATACGGTAGCCATCCAAGGTCTACAAAGGGAACTGGAGTCCCTTGAGCGCAAGATTGCCGAGACAGACTCAGAGCCGGGCAAGGCACTAAACCTGGAAACACTGAACAAGATCTCACATCTTGAGAACAGGCTAGCTGCTGTTGAGACGAAACCGGATGATGACGAACAGGTTCAAGAGTTGGACAGCAGAGTAGCAACCCTCGAGCACCTAAAAGACAGGCGTTCAGATTCAGCGGGAGGCACAGACGCCGCCAAGCTGGTCTCTGTGGCAATCACTGACATCGCCAGATTGAGCAATCGTCTCGCGGTGATCGAACAAGATGCACATGTTGCCTCAACTGTCACAGAGGATTTGAAGAAGACCCTTGATGACCGAATCACAGCTCTTGAGATTCAAGGATCGAGACTCGTCAAGACGGTCGAGACCCCCCACACGCCCAAAAGTCCTTCTCCAACACATGATGCTACCATGGCCCAACGGAACATGGATGACATGCTGAAGAGGATCAAGAGTCTGCCAATGATGACCTCTATCCACGAAAAGCTCTTTCAGGTCGAAAGGAATCTCCGAGGCCTGCTCGAGCAATACCAAAGAGACATGAACGCGCGCCTCGACGCGACCGCCAAGGACGTAGAGGCATCGCAGGCCCGGATCAAAGGCCTCAACAAGCTGCTGAACGAGACCAAGCTGCTCAATGAGGCTACGGCTGATAAGCGTGACTCGATCAGGGCACTGGAGGGCGAGGTTGCGATCCTGTCTAAGAAGCTGGACATTGCCGCTCAGTCCCAGTCGCAGAACGGCGAGCTTGCGGCCCTGCGACAGAAGACCAAAGAGCTCGACACTCAAATGCGTGCCGCTCTCGGTCGCGTGACTCCGGCCCAGCTGTCAAAGACGCTCGAGGATGTCCACGGCAAGATCGAGACTATCCAGCAATCTGTCGCTGGGGGCATGGAAAAGGTTGCGGCAGCAGAGGTGGCCTCGCTGCATGTCCGGGTCGACGCGATCACCATGCGCTTCACGGAGCTGTTGCAGCATCTTCATCACAGTTTCTCGTGATTGCCAAATCCTGTGGAGAGGTGAAGCGAAAATTCCACAGATCCGCCAAGAGATGATCAACGAGACTAGGTTCTTAACGAGGACCGCTTTACGCCAACATCAACGTCGGTGGGATTCGGAGGCCACTTTGCTCCCGCTATCATATTGCCCCTCGCCGACCCGGGGCTTACTATTTAGCAGTAGTGTGCCGCTGCCTCACATTTCGTCGCTATGAATCCTGAGAGGTCATTGATTGGGCTCAGTACCGGACTGAAACCTGAGAAGAGGTTATACGCATTATGCCCTCATATGCTGTTATGAGCGAAGCTTGTGGGATTTGTCTGGCAAAATCTGAGTACATGGAGTTCAACGGAGTCGACTTCATCCGAAGCTGGCAGAAAGGCTATGTTTTGGTGGTGTGTAACAAGACACCTGCTGATCAGCGGACAACGGCATTACATTCACAACGGGAAAAGGGAATGCTACTCGCGACGGGATCGGGAGTTAAGCCGTCTTATTAGGTCTGTATTCGCGGACACATCGCGGCCAGATAAGTTGGAACAGCGAGTGACATGCCACACGGCCAGTGGCCGCCATTGCTGAATCTAGCCTGCAATTGACATCGCGATGCTGTCGTCAACCAGCGAGACGCCAAAAGCGGGCCCCTTTTCCAAGTTCAGGAGCAATTGGGGGCTTGTGACATAGAAGTTCCGTATAAACCCCTTCCTCCGAGCCTTCGTACTTGGATCACCCGTTTATTGTATAGCCTCGGGGCCGTGTGCGGCTGAAATACCCGAAACTCCCGAATCCTCCGAGCAGCACGATCCCGCATGCTGACAGACTGCAGACGCGGACCCGTCAGCAGTTGTCGGAGCCTGCTTCAACTGCATCCGTCTTCAATACCATCACCAAGTTGGTAAGTCGAACAAGTAAGTGTGATCCATCTCCGAAACATAAAGATGGCGTGTCCCTCCCACCCTCGACTTGAGCCATGAACGCCCATACATGTCTTTATTCTTCACAATACAGTCCGAACACACGCAGTATCAAGGATACTGCAATTGCATCTACACTCAAACACAACTCTACATATACCTTCCAAGTCATCAAGTATCACACAACACTAGAAGATGCCTCACGACACCACTGGCAACGCGCCCAGAATCGCCATCGCAGGCGGCGGCCCCGGCGCGCTGACGCTAGGCCTCCTCCTCCACCAGCGCAACATCCCCTTCACCATCCTCGAGCTGCGGCCCCGGCCCACAGAGGACCAGCTCGACGAGCCCTCGGGCTCGCTCGACCTGCACGAGGAGTCCGGCCTCGCGGCGATACGGGCCCTCGGCCTCTTCGACAAGTTCGTGACGTTCACGTCCGACTGCGAGGAGAGCATGATCATCGCGGACAAGACGGGCGCGGTCCTGCATGCAGACCAAGGGGGCGAGGAGGCGAGGCCCGAGATCGCGCGGAATAACATCACGCGGCTGCTGCTGCGCGAGCTGCCTGACGCGCGCGTGCGGTGGGAGAGCAAGATCGTCCAGGCCACCAGCGAGGGGAGCACAGGCGCGGTCTCGCTGCGGGTCCGAAGCCAAAAGACGGGCGAAGAGACGGTCGAGGAATATGATCTGGTCGTCGGCGCAGACGGCGCGTGGTCCAAGGTCCGCCCGCTGCTGAGCCAGGCTCAGCTGAAGCTCACCGGCATCCACTGGTTCCCCCTCGTCATCCCCTCGCTGGGCACACGCTATCCGGAGATTGAGGAGTATGTCGGCCGCGGCATGTTCGTGAGTCTCGGCAACAGGCACATGGTCAACGCGATGCGCGGGACCCGCGGCTGCGAGAACGTGACGCTGTGGATCAACGCCGCCAGGGCGGGCGACGAGGTGGGACCCGCCCTCGGCGAGGTGTCGCTCGCGGAGGCGCGGCGGAGGCTGCTGGCCGACGACAACCTGTTCGGCGGGTTCGGGGACCCGGTGAAGAAGCTCATCGACGTCGCGTTCGACGAGCAGATCAAGGCCAACAACAACCACCTCAACAAGAATGGCGGCGGCGGCGGCCGCGGCGACGCCAGGCTCGACGTCAAGCGGCTGGTCGCGCTGCCGGCCGGCCACCGCTGGGCGCCACGCGCCAACGCGACGCTCATCGGCGACGCCGCGCACGTCATGCCGCCGTCGGGCGAGGGCGTCAACCTGGCCATGTGGGACGCCCTCGACGTGTCGCGCGCCGTGGGCCGGGCGTGGGAGCGGTGCGGCGGGGCGAGGATGGGCTTCCAGGCGGCGCTGGCGCCGCTGCTCGGGGAGGCCGAGGAGGCCATGCACGCGCGGGCGCACAGGGAGGCGGAGGATTCGCTGTCGATGAATGCTGTGATGTTCGGGGAGGATGGCGCCAAGGGCATGGCCGATTTCATGGCCGAGGTTACTCGACGACAGGCCTAGAAGGCGGTTTGCTCGGGAGTGGGAATATTGGGTATTCGATTCAGGAACTGTATTTCTACGAAAGTTAATGGGGGTTCATAGGTGACCGTGCTCATGCACTGGCGTTGCCGCATCGCAAGTCTGCGGTCTATATACCATTTTGTCAATGTAATTGGGAATCGTGTCAGGTAACTTTTCTGGAGATGCTTATGCGTTCAGATCATGAGGAGCATAACGATAAACATAACGAAATGCCCCTATCCCTTGACTGAAAAGAAGACAAGCCTTAGATGTCGTCTAATTATTGGCAGAAGGCGGTAGGAAATCAAGTCATCCAGCCCGGGCACTACCCGGCGTCCTCAGTGCTCGTTGCTCAACGTCGAACACCTATCGAAAGAGCTATACCAAATCCATAAGTGCTACCGAAGTACTGTGTATTGTATATTCTTTAACGCGTCCTTGTTGTCACAGACGGGTATCACATCTTGGACGTTCTAGATCCTCTTTGCCCTTTGTTATTCAAACATTTGTCGACCACTCTTGCAATTGCGAGACACTCCTCGTCTCGCATGCGCGTCGTAGATATCTGTATGGACAGTGGTGCACCCTCGAGATTCTCCGGGTTGTCTGGGCCAGCGTCAGCGTAAGTCTTAGTCCCATCTGGGGAGACGTAGTGAGAGCCCAGGGATGGGAAGGGCACAACAGCAGCAATGACAGTCACGTTTACTCACATGCTGGCGCTGTCGATCCGGCGCGCTTCTCAAAGCTGCCCGAGAGATGAGCTTTCGTCGCCGTACCAAAGGGTATCGAGCACGCAGGATACTAGGCAGGAGACGTGGAGTCAGCGAGGCGTCTCATGCAGTAAGGGGAACGGTCAGTGGGGGATGTCACAAACATCAAGGAAGTTCCAGATGCATGTATAAGGCGCAGGCCCGTACTGGTCATGCTCCACGGCCGTGTTCTGGGCGCCGGGGCCGACGACAGCGTCGAGCTGGTTGTCGTTCCAGACCCCCCGCCAAGACTCCTGGATGTCGGCGCGCTTGATGTTGAGCACGGAGAGGCGCTCCAGCAGGTTTTCGATGGTCCTGGTGTCCGGCACGAGGCTGCGGTCCCATTCGACATGGCGCACTGCATTCCGACCGGTCACGATGGAGTTGATGAAGGGCTCGCCGCCCTTGAGGACGGTCTGGGCGGAGGTCCTGTCGAGGCCGAACATCTGGAAGGCGACGTCATAGATGGCGCCGACGATGCAGTCACGCGGGGCGAGCTCGATGACCTCGTGGCCTTCTCTCTTCAGTAGGTCCGCAGCCTCCGCAAGTGCATTTGCCACGATAGGGTGGAGCGGAAAGGCAGCGTCCGCCGCCAGGACGCCGAATCGCAGTCTCGGCTGAACCTCGTCGACGGTTCTCCAGGGCACGTCAATGGCGGTCGAATCGAGCAGCGCGGGTCTGGCGTCCAGCACAGCCTTCATGAAGATCTCCAAGGCTTCGAAATCATTCGTCAGGGGTCCTGCAGAGGGGGCGACGGTGCGAAGTCCCGGGTTCCCCAAGGGAGCTTGCTTTCCATAGGGGACCCTCGTGGCCGTCGGCTTGAAGCCGTATAACCCACAGCATACAGAGGGGATTCGGATGGAGCCTAGGCACGTGTCAGCAAGAAGACTGTAGGCATATGGACATACAGGTCGGTGGCTACGGGAGACGCACCGGCCACGTCCGTCCCAACACCAAGCGGCGAGCCACGGAATGCGACCAGCGCCCCTTCTCCGCCGCTCGAGCCTCCAGGGGTCAGACTGGTGTTCCAGGGATTCAGAGTGCGCCCGAACACATTGTTCTGCGAGTCTGCAGTCTGAAGACAAATGCTTTAGCGATCGCTGGAGGGGCAGACGACGGACCGTTCGCATCGACTCACCATGAGGGTCTGGGGCACGTTCGTCTTGCAGTACAACACGGCACCCTGCGCGAGCAGCACGTCCACCAGGCATGAGTTCTCCTGCGACGGGCCGTTGTCGAGGTATGCGACGAAGCCAAGAGTTGCGTCAAGACCACGGATCTGGAACGAGTCCTTTAGGCTGATGGGGAGCCCGTGCAGCGGACCTGCCAGTCGTCCCTTTTCCCGGAGAGCATCGAGCTGGCGAGCTCTGTCCTGGGCTTGTGAGAAGAAGATCTCAGTGAGGCATGATGTCTGCGACTTGCTTGTCAGCCAACGCCCAATGGGGGTTGGAGTATAGAGCGAGTGGAGGGATCGTGCGACAGACAAGTTGCTGAGCGACTGCGGCCCTCTTGCAGAACGCGGTCGTCACTTCAAGGGACGTGAGCTCTCCCGAGGCGAGTGCCTTCAGCAGTTGGGAGACATCGTATGCTTCTGTGATTTGCAGCTCCTTGGGCGTCAGAATGCCCGATTTGTGCGCGACACCAAGTTCGACGAGGTTGTTCTTTGATGTCTCCAACGGTTGCACGAGATCCTGAACCGCCGTCGAAGGTAGAATCCACTCTTTCGGGATCAGACTGTCGCGTTGCCGCCGTTTCTCCTCCGCCCGAACCTGCCAGGCTGGTGTGTTTGCGCTCGACATGGTGGCGTTGGAAAAGAGAGTCCTGGCATCAGAGACGAGAGGTATAGTGCCCGAGGCCGGCCCCAGGATAATGGCAAGCAAGATATGAAACTTGAACGTCTTCCCAGCGCTTAAGTAATCGCATACGTACCCTAAGACGCCGCACTAGGGCCACGAATGCGGAGAAGGTCACATCCCGAATGTGGACCTGAAAGTTGACAGTGCATCTTCCCAGGTGGCATTTGAAATTCGATCAGGTAATAATAAGTTGGAGCACCAAAACCAGACTTCAGACTTCTGCTATAATTCTGGATTTTGTGCCCCGCCGGACCGACGCAGCGAGAAACACTGATTGCAATGAGTCCCACCGGAAGGCTCACACCCTGTAAGAAGTAATTGAATATACAGACACACAAGCCTGTAGTTTTAGGGATGAAGACACTGAAGGCACTGTAACTGTAGGGTGTATGGGAGTCCAATTGA
>JALRMF010000398.1:0-43220 GCA_026120015.1 Dendrostoma leiphaemia | reverse complement strand
ATAAGGTAAAAGATAAGCTTTTATATTATTATTTATATATATATATTCTTAAATAATAAGCGTTGTAATAAGAAATCTTAAAGGTTTTTTATAATTTGCCGTTAGGTAGATATTAGAGATTATAATAAACTTTAGCTAATGTTAGCTGCTTATTTTTTTAAAAAGAGATAAGAAATAATGTTGAAGAGTATATTATTAAGTGTTTAATATATTAATAAAGCTTTTTATGCTGTTATTGTTTATATAGCGAGTTAGCCAGCCTACTATAGCTATCTAAGCTTATAATTAAACTATTAATAAATTTTGTTACTAGTTTGCCAATAGTTTAGCATAATAATAAGTTAGTTAATATAATCTTTATAGTTATAAACTAATATAGCAAAATGTTGTTTTTTTTCCCAGTGCTAAAGGATATTAATGTTTATAAATTTACTTAGCTGTTTTATATTAAAATTAAAACTAAATATAAGCTGCTTAAAAACATTATATTAAATAAAGGTTTAATCTTTATTAGCTAATTCTAGAGAGCGTTAATAAACAAGAGCATAGCTCTTAAATTCTTAACAGCATTTCATCTTTAAATAAATAGATAAATAAAGTAAATAAACTAAACGTTAAAGTATTACCTTTAATATTTTGTTAATAACTACTAAATAAACTAAGCTATATTATTGCTATCTGCGCATTTTATAATAAATTCTGCTGTTAACTTAATAAATAATAAAGCATTGTTTAAAGTATTATATAAATTTTTCTTTTTATTTTTTTTTAGATTTAGTAAATTTAAAAAAGTATATAGCAGAGGCCCTGCTTACTTAATAGAGGCAGAAAGAATTCCAGTAGTTAATAATAAGTTAAAAAAATTGTAATAATTTTAAATATTGCTGTAAAAGTATTAGATATAGGTAAATAAAGCAGTAATAAAGTATTATAATTGCAAACATTAGCTTATGTTTTTTAATGCAAGATTATAAGTATTATTATTTATAAAAAACCTTAAGCTTTAAAGATTTAAAAAACTTTAATTAAAATATATTAGACTTTTTAAGGTTATTAGAAAAATTTGTTGCTAAGTATATTAGCTAATGTTGCTAAAGAAGTACTTTTGCAGGCATAATGTCTTTTATATTAGCTTTTTAAAATTATAGAAAGGGAATTAAAAAGAGCTAATATAAGGGCTAGCAAATTTACTTAACCTTAAGAAGGATAATATAAAATAGAAGATTAAAAAGGTTTGTAATAAGATAATCTTAGACGATAATATCTATTATTTAGTAAAGTAGAAAGGCTAGCTAAGTAAGTATAATAAATAAATCCTTAAGGATAATTTAGGAAATGTTAGATAGGCTATTTAGCAATATAAAAAGTTTAAAAAGAAATGTTGCTAGGCAAAAGAGAACTAGGCTAATAATTAAGACAAATTAGCTAAGATTACTTAAAAAGGTCAACTAAAGAAAAAGAGTTAATAACCTAAAGGGTTAGAGAATTATTTTATATTTGCAAAGGCATGCTAGCTTAAATATCTTAATTAATATTATTAAATAAAATAAACTATAATAAAGATAAGCTATAATACTAAATATTTATTTTCTAAGATGCAATCTAAGATAAACCTTTATTTACTTGCTAAGATAGAGAATATAATAATTTTAGCAAATTTAAGACTATTTATTTAAGATAGTTATAATAGCGCTATAATCGTTGCTAAACTAGAAAAACTTGCCTAAACGCAAGATTTAAAAGTTTAAGGTTAAGATATGCGCATTTTAGCTTATATTGATAATACCCTAGATTAATAATTTCTTTTAAAAAATTTGATTGCTAAGCTTAAGGTAAGGTAAAGCAGCAATATTTTTGCAAGCGCTGCATTGGCGCATTTTAATAATATTATCCCAGCTTATAGGATTTTTATTAATAATTATAAGATTATTATTTATTATTTTGTTAAAGTTTATTTTATTTAGTTAAATATAAAATATAGATACCTATAAAACAAAAGTAACTTATTATACTAAGCAGCAAAAGCATTGCAAAAGTGTCTCTTAGCATAGGCAGGCGTCTTAAAAACTGCACTAGGCTGTTGAAAGAAACTAGCAATAGCAAAAACCTATTATAAAGATTAGTTAATTAGCTGACTTAGCTTAAAAATATAAAGAAAAAGTATTTATAGCAGGTTTTTTTAACAATATTATAAGCTTATTACTATTGTTAAAACTATTAGGGTTATTAACACTAGGAATACACTCTTAGTTAGTAATATTGCTAACAGACTAGGGTATATTCTAAGCACTACTACTCTATAGGGCATTAATGATATTATTACTGTTAGGGCTAAATATACCAACAGCAGGCACACGCTTTAAATTATACTTATAGACAGCTAGGATCTTATTAATATATATAAATATAATATTATTTATATAATTAGCTATATAAGGGAAATAAAGATAAAGATAATAATAAAGATAAAATGTATTTTATTTACTAAAAGCAGGGCTTTTAAGGTACTAGGCAAAGCTAGTCTTAAATAGCTTTTACCGCTGCTAGTTAAAGAATTAGCGCATCTTAGGGCGCTAGATAAGCTAATAAACTATGCAAAAGTTAAAACTATAGCTAAGCAAAAGAAGAAAAAGTGATAATACTTACTTTTTTTATTAATTATAACCTAAAAAAAGTTAAATATAGGCTTAAATATATAATAAAGTATAATAGCAACTAGCGATTAATAATTAAAGATTAAAAGTAAAAAAAGCAACTAAGCGTATATAATAAAATAAACTAACAATTAAAGGCAGTAGGCAAGTTAAAATTATTATATAAAAAAAAAGGTTAAGGTTGAAAATTAACGCATAAGATAGGTATATACTTTTATACCTATACTATAAAAAGCTTAGACTATCTACCTTGCTAGCCACCACCTACTAATTGCAGCTATTGCTATTGTAAAAAAAAAAAACAATAAGGCGATTCTGCTGCATAGGCAGGCTATTATGCGCCTTTAAACAATAGGCTATTGAAAAATTAGCTATTGAAAAATTTAAGTAAAAAAGTATAAGGTTAAATAAACTTAAAAGGTTAAAAGGGCAACTAAGGTTGCAAAAAGAGGCTAAAACCTAAGCAATAGGTTAAGTAAAAAGTAACTAATTAAAAAGCCGTAAGAAAAGCCACTAGCTTTGTTACTAACTATTATTGCTATTATTACCATTTTTGCTTATCTTAGCTTAAAGATTGCAAAAGAGGCGTTTAAGAGCAATTGCTCTTAAAAAGGAAACAATTATTATAACTAAGGCTAAAGAGGTCTAGTTGTAAAGTATAGGGTTAAAGTTTGCCAAGGCCTTATAAAAACCCTTTAGCAAGGCTATACAAAGGCCAGCACTTTCTTTTTCCTCTTTAAGATTTAGTTCCATATAACAGCTACACCTAAGCAATCAATCCTTCCTTCTTCTACAACTAGTGTGGTTATCTTGCCTGGTGATCCTTTGTGTCTAACATTTTATTAGAAACAATTTAATTAACTTTAATTTATCTTTTCTTTTTATAAAGATGTAAAATTGTAAAAAAGCGTATATAGGTGAATTATATAATTTGTTAAATAACAAAGTGCAGATTTTCTTTAGCATTTGCTAGCATATAAGCATTGCTGCTAAGTAATTCTATGCTATGTTTTTTTATATCTTTATAGGTTGGGCTAAGATTTATTATATTTATTATATTAAGTGGCAGAATAGCTTTGCAATAGCATACTAAAAGATTAAAAAGCATTTTAATATAAAAGTAAACCATTATTATTATTATATTAACTAAACTTTTATAACGTTTATTAAAATAAGGCTGCAGCTACCTAAGAAGAGCTTTTACAAGGTGTTTTAGGCTTTGTTTAATAAGCTATAGTTATGCTAACGCGCCTTTAGCTCTAATTTTAAGAGTAAGAGAGCCTTAAAGACCATAGTAATCTAGGCATGTTGTAGAATATATAAACTTAAGCATGCTTTTTTTAAGCTAGCAAAAAAGTATAAGAAATTATTTTTAAACTTGCGTTTATTAGTTAAAATCTACCTTAATTGTTTTTCTTTCTATTAAATAATTATTAATAAATTAAACAAAAAGCTTTATAACTAGTATTATTTAAACTATTATTATAATAATAACTGTAGCTAAGGCTTTTTTTATAGTAGAGGAGGCTTTTGTTTGTATAGTGGCTATTGTAGCGGCAGCTGTGGCAATAGCTATGACTTTAGCAATTGCGACTATAGCGACTGTAGTTAAGGTAATTATTATAGCAATTGGAAGAAGAAGTGTTATATTTGTAGCAAGGAAGATTGCTGGTTAATTAAGCACTTAGACAATAAACGCTGCTAGGTAAAAGATTAGTATATTGCTTAACATAAGTTTATAAGCATATTGGCAAATAAATTTATAGTCTTTTTAGCAGACTATAAAAAATATAACCTTAATTAGCAATGGCTATAAGGTAATAATAATTATAAAAACTTTGATAAAAATAATAAAGATAGCGCTGCCGTTATTTAATACTTTATAAACTAAGCGTTTTTATATTATATAATAGGTAACAATGCCTTTAGCCTTTTTAAGGCAGATACTCTAGCCACACAGTTCCTTATTAAAAACTGCTATTTTAGACTTTGTTTTTAAAGCATTCTTTTTAATATAAATGCTATAAAAGTGTTAACTACTAGCAAAAAGCAATGCATAGCCTTTTAATATAAAGATTTGTTTCTTTAGATTAATAAGGCGGCTGCTAGCCAAGCCTTTATTAAATTTAGTAAGAGATTAATAGTAATATTAATTAGCACTATCTCTTTTTATATATTTATTAGAAGAATTACTTTCTATGTTTTTAAAACTCTTATACTTTTCTTTTTTTACTTTGCTAATATAAATCATTTAAAAGTATATTTTAACAATATTATAAATAAGTTGATTAAAAGTAATAAGGCTTTTTTAATAATTTGCAAATAGGGTTATTTGTGGTTTTTTTTTAAGCAAAACAGAATAGGCAAAAGCCTTTCTCTTAAAAGCTAAGTTATAATAGCTTTATTATTGTTTTGGCTACTTAGCAATAAGTTAGCTATATTAAATGCTGACAAAGGCGGGGCATAATAACATTGATAAAAAGGCATTGCAATTAATTAAGAAGTTTTGCCACTATTGCTAGATGAACGGCTTAGCGCTATAATAATTTAAATTTACATTATATAATAATTATAATTTTAATTATGAGATCTTAATTAATATAATATATTTAAACAGCTATTTTGTTTTTTATACCATTAATGCCTTTATAGCCTTCTAAGGCATATATTTTCTTTTATTTATATTAGCTAAAGTTACATAGGAAGCTCTACGCTAACTTTGGATTAATACTTACTAAAGCTTGCTAGATATTATTATATATAACGCTAGCATAAACTTTGCCTTAATAGAGTTTAGAAATAAAGCTAGGCTAATAGGGATTATATATAAACAAGTGTTTATAAAAGCATACTAGTTGATAGATAAACTAGAGAGATATTATAGCCCTTTTTGCTAAGCATTTGAAATTTTATACGCTAAACTAGCTAGCATTATATTTAACAATGCTATTTTGCAAATAGCTGTTAAGGTTATTAATAATATAGCAAAACTTAACGGCTTAGTGCCTATACTCTTAGTCTTTAGCGCCTACCCTTAAATTATAATAAACTCTTTTTTATTGCTTTTAACTTTAAAGTAGGTAAAAGTTATTTAAAAAGCTATAAAAGCTTTTTGCAAAGCATTAGCTAAGCGCTAAGTAAGTAATGCCCTTAATATTAAAAATAGTCTTATAATAAACGCAATATTATCTCTTCTCTTAAAAAGCAAAGTATATATATAATAAAAGAAGAAAAGATAGCAAAGCCTTTATAAAATTGCAGCTATTAATGGTTATAATATTACTTTAAACATGGTCAATAAACTTGTCGTCTTTTAATCCACCCTTCTTTAACTATATTATTAAAACTATATAAACCCTAACCTTTCTCTTTCCCCTTAGAACAAAGATAATAAAGCTGTTAACAACAACGCTAAAGCTGCCGCTAATAAAAAGATAGCGTTTATGCTGCCTTAGCTATATAAGCAAAAATAGCTATTAGGCTTTAAAAATAAATTAAAAGAAAAAGTTACCGCTTACATTATTATTGCTGCTTATATTACAAAGAAAAAGAAAGGTAATTATAAACTAGCTATTAAGCTATAGAATAATAGCGTTATTACAGCGCTAAAACCCCTATTTAAAAAGTTTAATATATATAAGGTAAAGGACTTTATCGGCTAGGGCATTTTTAGCTTTAAGCAATATAATAAAGCTAAGCATAGCAGCCATTATATATTTAAGTTTTATATTATTTGGGAAATTAAAAGTAAAACCTTTAAGCTTTATAAAAAATCTTACCTTATTATCTAAAGCTACAACAATACAGCTAAAAAAGCTATCCTTATGCAATTGCTTATAATTTAGCATATAAACTAGCGTTTGCTTTTTACCTTAGCACCTTTATTTCTAAGTTAAAAAATAACGCTTTTACTTTATAATATTATATAAGCCTACTTATAGTTATAGATAAAACTATTCTATACTATTTTAGCTATTATTTTAAATAAACTAAAATATAAATACTTTGCTAAAATAATTATTTAGGTAATTAAACCATTATATAGCATTGCTAAAGTAGGAATATATTAGTTTGCAATATACTAAAGCTATTATTAAGAGAAGCTATGCATAAAGACGTTAACTTATAACCTATATCTTTTAATTATAAAAAGGCTATTATTATTATTTAGTTTAGTAGGCATATACATAAACAATACCCTAATCTTAGCAATAACCTTTTTTATAACTATTAAAGATAAGAAGCTAAAAAAGGCTAAGTTTTGAGCAAAACTTAAAATATTGCTAATAGCGGAAATATCTTTTAAGTTTAATAGCGCTAAGTTATTACTTAACAGCAATAATCTTTTTTTGCAATAAAAAGATTAAAGTATAAAGCTTATTATTATTAAGGCTAAGTTTTTAAACTACGTTTAATACTACTTAAAATAAAAAGCTTAAAGTGCTTATATTGCCTTAATTTATTAGCTAAAAATAGCATTTAACCTTTCTACTACTGCTTAAACCCTAAACTTTAGCAAAGCTAAGTATATTACGCTAAACAAGCGCTTTGCTTAGCAAGCAAGCAACCTTTAACAAAGCCTATAGTATATGCTCTTTAACCTTTTAACCGCTAAACTCTTTATATTTATAAATAGCTTATTTGCAAATAATAAAAATTTAAGCTTTTAGATTAGATTTATATTTATTTTTACAAACAAAGTTGTTTATATAAACAACTAATTTATAATTTAAAGCAACTTTATCTATTAAAGCTTTATTAAGTGCAAGAGAGTTACTTAGAGCATTTTAGCGTTAAAGATCTATAGTATAATTAACGGCTTTAATATTAAACTAGCAATTACAACAATAGTCTAACTAATTATAAACTAACTTAGTTTTTTACTTATTTTCCTTATTATATATATAAATTTATATTTATTATATAGATGCCTTATTAAGCTTAGTATAACAAAGAAAAAGCATCTAATAATTAATATAATAACACTTTAGCAATTATATAAACAGCGAGAAATCTTAGAAATTAAATAGATTAATAGAGACAATAATCTAGCTAATGCTATAACTAAAGCATTGCCTAATTAAGCTTTAAAACAGCTTATTAACAATAACTAACTAATTATATAAATAAAAGAATTTATAAAAAAAGCTATAGACTAAAGTAATAAAAGAAAAAAAGAAAAGAAGGATAAAAAAAAAAGCATATATATATACAATTAACCTTATTAGGCAGGTAATTGCTTATTTGAAACATTTTTATATAATAATAAGAGAAAGTATATAATTATATAACTAGCAAAAGAGAAAAATTACCAGTATAGGTTTATAGCTAAAAGAAAAGACCAAGCCTACATTTGCCCAATTAAAGGACTAGTCTAATATAGACTAGCGCTAGCCGGCTACAGCTAATGCAGAATAGAAAGGGACATAAGCTACCTTCCATAGCCTTGTTTCCCAACGTAAATAGCCTCCCTTCTTTCCAACAACCACCAACTACAAATAAACTATATAACCAATAGTGCACTATTTGACCAAGTGAGACCCTACCAACACTGTCTGCAAGCTTTCTGGACACTACAATTGCCCATGTAGCATTGTGCACAGATACCCAGGTGTCTGTCAATGGGCTGGGCGCATTGAGCACAAAGCTTGGCTGGGTGTGCTGAGCTTATTGATCACTTCGTACTGCCATGTGGTATGCTCTCTGTAAGCTCGGCGAGCTTGCTGCAGTGGTGTAGTTGTGATTTGCTGAGCTTGATGCTATCAACTGGCTTTTCAGCCAGAACCGCAGCACCTTAGAAGTTACCTGCTCGGCTGAGCCTTGGAAATTTGTCCAAACTCTCAGTTATACTTTTTTACAGTTTTGGTAATACATTTTAATTACTCTGTACAAAGGAATAACCGTATAAGTGAATGGAATGTTCTATAACACTAAACGGATAGATGAATTGCAATAAAGAAAAGAGAGGATAGCTATGTGCCTATGTACCTACCTAGGTAGGTGGTTTGAACGATCCCTTGACGGAAGCCCTACAACCTCTAGTAGAAGCGGTAGAGAAGCGTTGCTCTCATGATACAATATCGATTCTCTTGAGGCCACCATCTTCAGATATTGTCGACCGTACGGAGTCCATCATGGAGTCCTCAATTACACGTTTCTCTAACGCTGCGCATCAAATTGCGACTCTGCCCCGTCGGACTCCTGCTCTGCCTAACCCAGATGGGACGTACTACGTGGCCACTGAAGTACGATACGAGGTGGAAGACAGCTCTGAAATCTCTACAACTCGAATTTGGAAGTCAGGGGATCACGAACCTTACGCAGCGCTGCCCGACGGCGCGGAAGTAGACCCTGACTCCGTGTGCTGGCTCGAGAGAACCATACTGCTTTGGGCTGAGCAAGTAGACGGAAAGACACGGATGTTTACCCTCGACATAACAACTATTGATCAGAGGTATGTATGAGCAACGACAACTACCCTGTTGCTCTATACTGTGAACTCGAGACCCAGGCGGTTCTTCACTAACCTGAGCGGTATCAGTCCACACCACGTATGCAACCTGCCAAGCGACTCCTGCTCGCATATCAGAACATTGAAGTTGCATGATACCCGATGCATTATTGGATTTGTAGGGCCAGTGGAAAATGCCTCTGGCCCTAGAGAGCAACATTCACTATCCAAAGGCTCAGGGAAACTCTACACCAAGCTGCCAGTTCGGTGGAACAACTACTGCTCGACCGCAACATCACGAAATAGCAGTGTGTTTTACCTGGTCATACATCGAGTGGGTGGTGCAGCAAGCATTACGTGGGAGCCGGAAAGACATGGGCAGCCCCGGGATTTGTTGCAGGGGACGGATTTGCGTCTGCCTCCCTGGACGAATGAGCTCTTCGCTCTCTATGCATTCCCCCGGGATGAGAGGCAAGGTATGAGCGCAGACAGCGGACTGCATTTCGGTCTCATCGTGAGCGCGGTGAAGGACGGCATCGACATTGGGCGCACCTTTACGCATGAATTCTATCGCATGCGCGTATGTGATGGCGACAAAAGCGCCGACCGGAAGGCGCATGATTCACGGCCCGGAAGCGCCGAATCGACTGGCGGAACTTACACGCGCCTGGACCCCGAAGAGTGGACGGGCATGCCTCGGTCTGTCGCCGTCTCAGCATCCGGACAACTCGTGGCGTTCCTCCAGTCGGAGCGCTGGGACGTGACCTTCGATCATAGTACCATCTTCATCGTACCAGTCAATGAGATCGAGGCCTGTCACAGACTCGTTCTGTTTTTGGATCAGGCCAACAAGGCGTCATCAGACCTGCAGTCTTGGGAACCAAGGGTAGTCTCTCT
This sequence comes from Dendrostoma leiphaemia, assembly GCA_026120015.1. Classification (NCBI taxonomy): domain Eukaryota; kingdom Fungi; phylum Ascomycota; class Sordariomycetes; order Diaporthales; family Erythrogloeaceae; genus Dendrostoma; species Dendrostoma leiphaemia. The sequence goes on along the minus strand of JALRMF010000398.1, from coordinate 33,218 downwards.
GCAGTGGTCCAAGGCTACAGACAATGTGCTGTATATAATTGCAGACAGCCAAGGCAACATGGAAGCCTGGAGAGTGAGCATCAAGACCACAGCCTCCGAGAATGCCGGGCATAACGGGCGGTGGATCGGTGTAGCCACGCCCCTGATCCGCGCCGGGTGCGTAACGAGCATAGCTCCCTTCCTGACGTCTCAAGGTGACGAGAGGCTTCTGACCACGCGGTCAGACTTTGACGCCGCTTGTATTGTGGAAGTCGTCGACATGCACCTCGCATCGGCCAGTGTGCAGCTCTTGCACGAGTTACGTCCGCCTGACATACCCAGTTTGCGGGCCAGCCACCATAGTATTACTTACCCTGCGGGAAGTGACTACAATGTCCAGGCCTTCGTACACAAGCCGCTGGACCGATCGTCCCCACATCCAGACCCACGCCCTCTTGTCGTCTTACTACATGGTGGCCCTAATGACGCGCATCGCAACTCATGGTCTCTTACGTGGAATCCTTTGCTATGGACCAGCAGAGGCTTCGTGGTGATAATGCCAAATATCAGTGGTTCCACTGGCTTCGGGCTGCCGTTCGCGAAATCCGTCTTTCAGGACTGGGGTGGGAGACCGTATGCGGATATCGTTGCCCTGCTGAACTGGCTTCACGAGAACAACAATACGCTTTGCGATGGATGCGTCATTGATCCCGAGAGAGTAACAGGTGCTGGCTTTAGCTACGGGGGCTACATGATGAACTGGATCGCTGGTAAGCAAGGCAACTCAAACACGAAGATCAAGTTCTGCGCCTTGTCGGCCCACGGAGGCGTCTTCTCGCCCAAGAATATGCTGGCTGGGGATGCTCCCGTGATCAGCAGCCTCGATTTTGGCGGGTTTCCTTGGCAGGAGGCATCCAAAGGCCACTGGCTTCGCTACGACCCATCAAGCTTCGTCGGGGAATGGACCACGCCAATGTTCTTTACACATGGCGACAAAGATTTCCGGGTACCCATTACAGAGGCGCTTGCTGCATTTCAGAGTTGCCAGCTACGGAGCATCCCATCCGAATTGCTGGTCTTCCCAGACGAGGGCCACACGCTGCGAAAGCCGGCCAATCGAATACAATGGCAGACTATGTTGGTGAATTGGTCGTTGAGGTGGACATCGGGTGGACATTCAGACTGATATATTATAGAAAGTTTGTATTTCTTAGGCTTAGTTAGGTTCGAATGACTGTTCCGTGTGCACACCTTTTCGAAGTTTTCAAAACATTTGAGAACTACTGAAGTACTTGGGTAACACAACATCTGGATTTGCTATACACTTCGCTCGACACATGCAGCCCCAGGCCACATGGTTTTCTGGACTTCGCCCGCGTGTCGACAGCTGACCATTTGCACATTCGGTTGTTGCGATCCATCTGCAATCAATGACGCAACATTACTCCTCTAGGCCTATTCATTTTCTGGACGTATTGAAGTCTATCTACATCCTCGTGACCCAGAAATGAAGCCATTTCGTCTCCTTGTGCCACTTGCCCAGCCTGTCATCTTCCATAGACGTCGTGTATGCTTCCACGCTGAAATTGATACCTCCACAGGCCATACCCACATCATTCCAAAGTAATCTGAAGGATTCAGGATCGTGAGCGAAGCCTTGCCTAGATGATGGCCCCTCTGTGTTCCCCTTCTTTGCCGGCGTTGTGATCTCCATCATCATCTTCATTGCGTTCGCGTCGTTGAGAATCTCCTCTTTTTCGTGATGATTCGGCTCCTCTTCGGGCTTTCCCTCGAACTGATCCTTCACTTGGAAGTGTCCACCCTTGGACTGCGCTGCCATCTGACTACCTATGACGAGGACTCCAGGCTTCTGCTTCAAGATATCTGAAACTACTCGACAGCAAACCGTAACCTGATCATCATAGTCGAAGAGGTGCAATACGTTGATCAAAGCCACCACGGAGAACTGGCCAGCACATTCACCCAAGCCCTGAACCCCAGGACTAAACACATCAAACAGGAAATAATTGTCCCGGAACACACTGGCGTCGCAAAACAAGTCTTCCGAGCACACCTGATAGCCCGAGAATCGATCAGCCATGAACAGCTGTGACGATGGGACGCCATCGAAGTGCAGTTTCCGCACCTCCTGTCCAAGGCAAGCGCCCAGGTCTAGGAAGAGGGGCTTCTCATCGCTCCGCAGGTAGTCGATGAGCTTCGGGTAGAAAAGATGCGTACTCAGCCGAAGCTGGAGAAACATGAACTGGCCGATGCATGGGAAGGGAAATGTTTTCCATGCCTCATCGCGCTAAACCACGTCAAAACGATGTGAGCCGATGGTCGCATTAGATTTTCCACAACTTTGATGTTCGGGGCGACCTGCTTACGGCTTTTTTCACATGTTCACGGATTCTCGACTCCGGTATCTTGCTGTAACTTGTCAAAAGCTCGCCCATCGCCGGGCTGATGACTCTCTCCTGGTCCGGCGTGTACCAGGTAAGATTCTTCGAGAATATCGCAGGGTCGAAGCTTTCTTGATTTGTAGACGGCGACATTTCAAAGTAGGCCCGTTGCGCTGGAATCCAGTCAATTGAAGGATGATACTGTCAAAACAACTCTAGCAGTGAGAAGAAACGACGTTGAGACAGTCGCTGAATGAGAACCGCTCAGACGACGTGCACATGCGGCAGTCCAGCTCTGCTTTGAATTTGAGTCTGATAATGTATTCAATTAAAAGAATATCCAGCGTTTTCTCACGGTATGTCTGAGCGGCGTTGTTCATATACAGAGTGCCTCCCCTTGACTACATACTCTAGTATGCATAGAAGTACCTAGGTCTCTAGGTGATTAGGTGCCCAAGTAAGGTAGGCATGTAACTAAGCATAGTACTCGAGTAGGTTTCGTGGTAGTCACTCCGTACACGGTAGTGCCCCACTGCATCTGCCTTCTCCCGCTTCTTCACCACTTGTACCTAGATACTCCGGTGCATATGAACACTCCGTTATACATACACTACATACACTCCCCATCGTAAGGGGTTGTTTCGAAAGAAATATCTTCAACTCTACTTCGGAAAATCGGAATCTTTGAGCAAGGAGGTTACCTGGGCCCAGCCCTCGGGAACACACCAGGCGGCCTTGTCGTCATGTGTTATATTGTAAGATTTCAATTTCTCAAGCTTCAACAGCGTGGTATAGGTCACAAGGGCAACAGTGCGACAAAAAGCCCGCCAGAGGCCAAGCCCATTATAGTACCAGCACAGTTGCCATCAACTGCCGACTGCTCCCCAAACTTCTTAACTTTTTGCTGTAAATTAAGGTTGAGTTTCGGAGGTAGTCTCGTCTGGGAAATTTTTATTACAGCTTGTGTTTCCCAGAGCAAATGGGCTGCGTGCACAAGTCGATCAACTGCTTCTACTAGGTCTATTTGCCACGCCGTCACACTTTAGAAGAAGGTTCGACTACAAAAGCTCGTTGCGCTGATGGATAAGATTTCTAGCTGCGGGATAATAAACGAATCTCCAATGTGCGAAGTGTATTCTATTTCCAGCACCCCTCATTCCTCGGGTACCTAGGTAGTTCATCCCGTGCAAGAGGTGTCACCATATCGGGAGAGTACGGCATCACATCGGAAGAGGACCTCTCCCCTGTTCGAAGTAATTACAGGCTCCAACGAGGGACCGTTCTAGCTGGCGTGCCTTGCTTCTCTTTATTGCAATTCAATTCATTCATCCTTTTGACTTCACACGGCATTCCACTCACCTGTGAGACTGTTTCTTCACATAATTATAAGTTAGCTGCTTTTTTCAGATAGAAAATCCATAGATCTTTGGCAGTAATGAACTGGGCGACGGATTCATTGTGAACATCATTGTCATTCCCCTCCTCTCCACCCAATCGACGCTCCTGGATCAGCAGTACTGGTTGAAAATGGCACAGAAGCATGCGCCTATTCGAGTCGCCATCATCGGAGGTGGCCCAGCTGGGCTAGCTACCTTGAAGGCACTCTTGCAATACGTAGGGAATGAGCGGCCACTGGAAATAGTTCTCTTTGAATCGTAAGAGTCTTTCTTCCGGGTCACACTAAAAACATTGGAGACAAACACTAAACGACCCGACAGGCAGCCAGAGATCGGCGGTACCTTTCGCTACCGCGTGTGGGAGAATGCAGAGCATGTCAGTTCTCGACAGTTGACGCTTTTCTCCGACTACAGGCTCCCACCAGGCGCACCCGACCATCTTCCCATCCCGCGGTACGTTCAGTATCTTCATGATTACTGTACCGAGTTTGGACTATGGCCGTACATCAGGCTCTCCACGCCAGTACACCACGTCAGCCGCATCACGGATAGCAGCAGTCCCTGGCGGCACCGGGTGTTCTACCGCCCCCCCGGACAGGACCAAGGCGAAGAGGTGTTCGAATGCTCCCACCTGGCCATTTGCTCTGGGTTGCACGTAGAGCCCAACATCCCTCTGATTCCCGGCATCGAGCATGTGAAGGAGTTCATCCACTCATCACAGTACAAAGCCCGGGCCCAGGTCGCCGGCAAGCACGTCCTGGTTCTTGGCTGCCAGGAGACGGCGCATGACATAAGCTATGAGTCGGTCAAGGCCGGGGCCAAATCGGTCACGATGGCGTTCCGGGATGGTTTCATATACCTGCCCAAGATCCTCAACAAGCTCTATGTGTTTGGCATGGAGATCGACTGGGTGCTGCCCATCGACAGCTTCCATTCCAACCTCTTTGAGACTACATATGTACACCCCAAAATGGAGTCTTCCCGTTTTCGCTGGTTTTTTGCGACCTGGGTGGCGGGCGCGGTGAATTGGTACGTCCATCTTCCATATGCACATGTCCCGTCGATCTGAGCTATTGCGAATCATTCAGGCAGCTTTGGATGGGCCCAGACACTTGTTTCGATTGCTAAAGAGCGGGACCTTTGACTCACGATTCCGAGCAGGTTTCTCTCGGGAACAGCTGGTGGCGTGGACCAGCATATTGGGCTGCTTCCAAGGGAAAAGTTGAGCCGGGCGAGCACGATTCACTGTAAAACCGCTCGCGCGATGACATATATGGTAGGCCCCCCCTGTTTTGGATGAGCCCCATCACTGAGGAATTCGTGATGACTAACTGGCCTTGGAAGAATCGACCATGGAAGAAGAAGAACCGCGGCTTTCTCGAGAAGATCGGCAACGCCTACGCCGAACGTCCGGAGGATGCCGCGTCGGACGAGGTTATCAACACTTGCACATGGCCCCGGGCCATTAGTCCCGACGGCGTTGTGGACTTTACCCCGGACCCCAAGCGCAAGGACTTCCAGCGAATGAAGACGCTGGGTCCAATGCGGCCCGACATCGTGATTGCGGCGACGGGGTACGTGCATTCGTTCCCGTGGCTCTCCAAGGAGTATCCGGTAGCCTCGCAGGCTTCGATCCGGGACATCATTGCTCCGGGCAATGAAGACGTCGCATTCATTGGGTTCGTTCGCCCTGGAGCCGGTGCGATTCCCACCATGATAGAGATGCAGGCACTGTGGTGGACGGCCCTCATCTCAGGCAAAATGGCGTTGCCTACAACCCCGGGTCATTACCACCTCCAGCCGCTCAAATCCGCGAGGGTGCAGTACGGCGTGGACCACATCACGTATGTGGCGACTCTCGCGAGAGATTTTGGAGGTATGCCAAGCTTGTGGCAGCTATGGACGCAGTATGGTACCAAAGTGCTACTGTGTTACTGCCTCGGGACTGCATACAACAGCTTCTACCGACTAGTGGGCCCTTTTAGGGATAAACGGGCATTGGATGTGGTACGGGGTGAGTTGTGGGCTTTAGTACTGAGAAGAGGGTGGATCTACACGATCTTCTTCTCTCTCATTCCTATCATGTTCTTCGGCTTCCTGAACTTTGTTGTGGCTTTGTTAGACGCGGTGAACTTGATGCCAAGTTTGAAGACAATGGAGGAGACGATGGATGATGTGAATCGGAGGCTGGCCAAGCGCTACGGGACTAAGGAAATGCAGAGAATGTAGGTGGATTTACGATAACTCAAGAAATGCGAAGTCTGCAATCGATTAATCTATACCGGGCTTCTCTGCATGTCATGGCATTAGAGGTTCCTTGGTGAGTCCTCAAGTATATCTTGAGCACTTGAGGTTTATGCAATCGGGTCAAGTAGTCGGGGAGCTGTATGAGCCGGTCTGGGGGGTGACGAGCTTGTCGTGCTGGTGGCCATGACCAGAAGACGTTCCAGCGGAGTGAATGGCCATGAAGGCATCGCCGGCGTCCCCTCGCTCAACGTTTCCAACGGTTCAGTGCGAGCCGGGCAGTTAGCCGTCTAAGTTCAGAGTCGCGTGGGCCCCATAGTACCCTCAAAAAAGTGAAGACGCCAAAGGCCAGAGAAGATTCAGGCTATCTCAATGCAGCAATGATGTTTTCATCACTTGATTCCTCTCGGCCTTGATCATTCAGGTACTATCTGCCGTGTACTGTACTAGACTGTGTACTCACGCTACCTGAAGTAAACACAGTGCCCCCCCCCCCCGAAATAGAATGCACCGGGTGTAGAACATACGCTGCAAATAGTATATAATTTCATAGGCCGTAACTCTTTGTATGGGAATAAATACATGAAATATTCTTCTGTAATTACCAAATACTCTATTCCTGGAACCAGCATTTCTATGTGTTGTAGTCCTAATCTGGGCACCGTGGTGACTAAAATGATGGTGTTTTGCACGTTTAAGAAGACGAGGATCTCTGTTGGCCTCTGCTGCAACGTCAACGGAACGGATACATTTCAGTTGTGGCTTATTGGGAAGGCGAAGACCCCTCGTGCGCTGAGGAATTTCAACTGGAAGGCGTATAACTCGGAATGGCGGCACAACCAGAAAGCGTTGGATCTCCGTCGGGCAGTCACATGGCTCTTTCACGCCTGGTTTGTGGAGGTGAGGGACACCACGATTCAACAATGCTGGGCTAAATCGACAATCCTCAAGTACAGGGCCGAGGAGATTGTCGTGGCGGCGGCAGGGGCATCATCAGATGAGGAAATGCCGGCTTCATTGCATGCCCTATATCGGCAGGCGATGGCGAGAGTGCCGGAGATGCAAGGGCAGGATATTGAGGAGTTCCTCATTCAAGGCGAGAGTGCTGTGCCAGGAGAGCCAACAACGGCTGACGAGTGCTTCGACCTAGTTGTTGCGGAATTTATGGAGCAGGGAGAGGATTTCCGTGATGATGAGGAGAGGGAGGCGGATGAGGAGGTCACGATGCCACAAATCGTCAAGCCGTCTGTGGCCGTCCAGCCATCTGCAAGACCTCATCGCACTAGTAGGGGAAAATGAAGCTTTGAAGAAAAAGAAGTGATACTTCTGAATGGCCTCAAACTTAACGCCTTTGTACAGCACATCACAGATCTCTGTATAACTGACTGTCTACAGTGTTGAGAAGAGCTATAGGTCAAGATAGATTTACAGTCTAGAAGACGAGTGCGGATAAATGCTGTTTTCAAATTACCAGAAAAGAAATACCCCCAGCAATCTGATCCCAAGCCGGGCATTAGCCGCACAAAAACGATAAAAGACCCAGCGCCCAATCAACTTCACCATTAGCAACAAGATCTTCCTGGGCAAAAAGGGCTTCTCTACGACATCGCCAACCACACGTCTGGACTCCCAATGGGTCGAACCATTCAAAATCAAAGAAGAACGCGGACATAGCTATGTGCTTAACTTGCCGCCATCGTACAATATGGTCAACCTATTCCATGCCGACCGCCTACGCAAAGCAGATGACGATCCGCTGCCCCAACAATTTCAAGAGCCACTGCCACCAAAAGACTTTAATAGTTAACCAAAGTTTAAAGTGGATTACATCGAAAAGTTACGCCTATTTGGCAAGAACAAAACGTTGCAATACCAGGCCGCTTGGCGCGGATACAACCCAGACAAGCGGTGGTATAACGCAAGCAATTTCAAAAACGCACCCGTTGCCCTAAACGATTTCCACCGCCAATACCCCTTCTCTCTAGGCCCGCCAAAACGACTTGGTTACTGGATAAGGGCAGCCGCCGAGAACAACAATGATCCAAACCACCCAAATGACAACAAAGCGGAACACAGTGAACTGAAGAAGACGCGCCTAAGACGTCACACCTAACAGTATCTTGCATTCCTTTACTGCGTTTGAAACACAACATTTTGGGAGGGGGTAGTGTGACGTTTGTGGTGTGTGAGACTCACAAACCACCGCCACAGGATCGAAGAACGGCAACCTTATCAGCTATGCCATTAGCAGTCACAAAAGCTACAATCAGAAACCCAGAGCCGACTTCGACGAGCTGTGGGGCATTCTTGTTGAATGTGCTAGCTCGCCGGACGTGGGAGAGGTCGTGTGCATTCTTGATGCCTTGGACGAATGCACAGAACAGGGCAGAACTGAGATCATCGGCAAGCTGGAATCCACATTTGACTGGATCGCAGAGACGCACAAGTTTAGGAAGCTGAAGTTCTTTGTGACCAGTCGATCAAACGATAATACGGGTATAGAGAGACGTTTCCGGGGACACTCTGCGACTAGTGCGTGCCTGCACATGTGCACTCGGATGGAGACGACAGGTCTGAGGAGATTCGTCGTGAAATCAATCTCTTCATGCTAGCAAACAGCTACTAAAACCCCACCTTTTGGCGGTTTCTGTTTCTGACCGCTTTATTAAGACCATGGGTAGGTTCAATTTTCTCCTTAACCCTCCTGAGAGGCTGGGGTTAGGGTCGGAGGGAGCAGAATCGGTAAAACTTTGGAAGAACACTCACTCAATGGAGAAAGCGGTCCAGATTCACACAAACACCGCACTCTGCAAAGACAGCGCCGAACTCCTTCGCGAAAGGAGACAGGTCGGTGCCCGCCTTGTTCAAGGTATTGTCTACAGCGGCAAAGCAGTCCTGAAACAGCTTCAACTTCGCGTCGTACAAAGGTCTCTCCTCAGAGAGAACGTCTGCGATCTGCTTGCTGCAGTTAATCGGAGGGGCCTCCGCTCCAGAGTCCATTCCGGCGGTCCTGTCGCCCAGGAACTCCTCGGTCCTAGGCCTCTTCGCTGTGGCTTGGGCCAGTCTGTGCACGGCGATACTGTCCTGTCCTCTATTGGCTTCGGCCGAGAGGGAGACGAAGTCGGGCTCAGGGACCTGCGATTAATTCTATCATTAGGTCATGAGATTATCGTCTTTGTCAAGAAGGCTGCTGTACAATCTAGGGGTGCCAAGCCCGAAATGGGGAGGTTCAGCCCATGATTCGCCAGCAAAGGCTATGCTGGCGTTGCCTGGCTGGCCGGGTGCCCAACCGCCTTCTCCTTTCTGATGCAGGTCGCGAGTTCGATCCTCTCCGGAGACCATTTCCTTTTTTTGCTTTTTCTGGTTTCTGGTTCGAGCTGGCCCTTAGCCGCCTGAGAGACCTGCCTCGGCTGGTTTCCTAACTCTTACCCTTTTTTTATCCTTCTTTTCAGTTTTCTAATTTTTGAATCTGGGCGGTGGTCTATTGCGGGCGGTGGGCGGCCGCTGCCGGGCTGCGGAAAACGGTAAACACGGCCCACGCCCACCACCCGCCAGGTGGTGTGTGTGTGTGTGTCTGCGTGTGTGTCTGTGTGTGTGTCTCTCTCTTTCTCTCATAGTGACCCCCAGGGGCCGCCGCATCAAGCGGGATATATCGAACCCTTGCATCTCGCAACCCTCGAACCACATTCCTTTTGGTCTGTCGAAATCCATACTCCCGCGCATGAGAGCAGCTGCCATGCTCGCCCTTCAAAATATGGTTCCGCAGCTGCAATGCTTCCTCAGCTCGGGATGCGATACACAAGTCTAGATCATGTCTGAATTCCATCTCGAAGTGGGCCAACAGTATCACACATTCGACTTTCCCGTCACCGGAAAGTGGATAATTCCCCGTCTGGCTGTCGACATTGGTCGGCTTATCGATCATGAAGGCTGACGATCTTTCCTCGAGCGCCCGGTCATGCATTATCAAATCGTTTCCCCTGCCTTTGGAAACCACGAGTCCTTCGAATTGACATTTGAAGAGGGCATTCCCAACGCGAAGCAGCTGTCGCGGGAGCCATCTCTCACGACTAAACTACCTGCACGTCTTTCTGAACCGGGACGTATGGAGAAATGAATCCTCTGGATCGATCGTCGTGGGTTGAACTTTATGGTCTTTTGTCCCGGGCTCTGCAAAGGCAATCGGCGAGTCCAAGAGGAGTGGCTATAAAGAGATCCGCGGATGATCGGTCCTGGAGAACAACCGAAGGCATGCAGAAGAGGCCGCTTGGCTCGATTCTGACCTTCAACCCCTGTCCATCGCTGCGAAGGCAGACACTCAACAACACAGCCGGATCATCTTGGTCGTCACGCACTGGGGAGTATAAATGCAAGAGAAAATATGTGCGTTACCAAGAACATGGTTGTTAAAACCCTGTAGTCGATACAAGCGACAAGTATTGAGAAAAGGGGAGTCCAGTTTAATACAACCTTGGGGGCGACTTGCCGAAGCCCGCAGCCAGGCCTTGCAAGGATAGCCACATGGATGGAGCCGGGAGTCAGAATCGAAAAACAGTAACGTGCAAACGGGAACCAGAAAAACGGCATCTGATCGCTTTGATCGGTGTACAGCTACTACTGTGTAACATGAATTAACTGCTATGTACCTGGTTTTACGGAGTATTGACTGGAGCGAGTGGGTACTTTCTTATTTCCCTCTGTCCTCTCACGGACCTCCAGTTATGTTTCCATTGGCCAGGGTCCCACAAGTTTCTTACGTAGCGGGATACCTAGGCAGAGTATAAAATAGTTAATTCCTACTTCTACTACAGACATGTTCCGGCTTGCCTGACCTCCGGACCTTCGCTCGAAACGCACCAGCACCGCGGCCACCTCGAACTCGTCACTCGCTCAACGACAGCCCCGTCCCACGACCAGCCAGCATGCTCCTCTCCCTCCCCTCCCGGCTCCTATGCCTTGCGGCGCTCGCCGTCGTCCAGGCCCAGAACACCACCACCACCTCCTCTTCGAGGCCGGCCGAGGAGCTCATCCGCAACACCCTCGCCACCGAGGCCTTCCTGCTGGACACGCGGGACCTCGCCAGCCTGGGCCAGGTGTACACGGACGACGCCGTGGTGCAGTGGAACGCGCGCGCCGACGTCTGGGAGGGCCTCGACGTCATTATCTCCTCGGAGCAGAGCGCCCTGAACAACACCTACACGCTCCTGCACACGTACGCCATGAGCCACATTGAGGTCTACGATAATGGCACGGCCAATGCCACCAGCTAGTAGGTGTCCCCCCCCCCCCCTTCGTCTCGTTCACGCTAGGGATCAAATTACGATATGGACTGTTTCGAGGGCATGATATTGACTTCGTGATTCTGCCCCCAGTGCCACATGGAACAAGCTCGGTGTTGTCAACGAGGGTTATGTCATGCAGACCTGGGCCAAATATTACGACAACCTGGTCGAGACGGAGGACGGGACGTGGAAGTTCAAGGCCAGGACGGCGGATGTCATCTTTGGAGGCGTTGCGGCCAACATGTCAGTGGTTGATTAAATGGAAGGGGCCGCTGTTTGTCGCTCAAGCCCAGCACTGGTCGCCACGAGAAAGATGCTAGCGAGGACTGCTGGTCCGGAAGCCCGGTGGTAGGAGCGGATATGGGCTTGAACTCTGCAGCATCGCAAATCTTGGGCAGAAGAAGAAAAACCGGGCATCTGGAATTCGCAAAACTCATGGCCAGACGGGGCACCGGAATGCCACACGGATCAAAATCAGCTCAACTCGCAGCTCGTTATAGGGGGGCGATCTTTCCACCCCCTGAAAAGGCAGTGCAAAACAGAATCTCTTTCGAGACGTAATGCAAAATAATACCACCTATCCCATTCTGTTTGCAGTGTGATTCACTATCCCTTCAAATCTCGCCCAATATAAAGCCAGTGCGCTTTTATCCAATCTCCGTCAAAACCTCTTGGTCATGCTCGAGATGCCGCGAGTGAGAGAAAGATACATGCACCTAAGCGCGCTGTCGGGAAGTGGGCGGCAGGGGCCGAGCGTGAACACTGACCGTAAGTCATTTGTAATTACCGTACAAAGTATAAATTTCTCAAGATCGTCGGATTCCCTTACTTGGTAGAGAGTTGACTCGTGGGTGTCGCTTGCGTAACCACTCGCTCGGACGGTCGCAGGTGGGGCGACGTCGACCCTGAGCCACACAAGAAAGCCGGATTTCGAGAGCGGACAAATGGAGAAGAAGCACCGAGCTCAAATTGAGTCGAAAAGACCAATCCTCGACAACCTGGATGACCTTTTCCTGAATAAAAGAGTTGCCTACAGAGGGGGGAAAAAAGGAGAGAAAAAAAGGAAAGAAGGAAGAATCGTTCTCTCCTGTGCTCTTCTATCCATACCTAGATACCCTAGAGTACCTACTCGAGCAAATACAAGTACAAGTACAGTCCGTACATGTAGGCAGCCTTGGTTGCAGAGGTGCAACCGGGTGCCTATGCAGCCTTCTCGATAAGGGTCCCTGCAGGGCCCCTGGCGTCCGTGCAGCACATGCAGCCTTTGCAGATAATATAATACTATCAGGTTATCTGGCTATGTATTAAGAATGCCCCCCCCCCGCTTCATCCCCCTTACCTGTGTTTACTTACTCGATACTGCACCATCCGACCTTCGGGACTTGGATCCAGAACAAGTCGTCCAGCGGGTACTATACTCGGGTTTTTGGGAATAGCTGCCACGTTGGCAGGCGCTGCAGCGTGCATGGAGCAGCTCCGTTTGAGGAACGCCGACTTCAGCGACTTTGATATCGTGCCGATGAAGAACGAGACATTTTCGCACATTGCAGGCTTCCGAATGGCGGGCAGTTGAGCCGGTGCGTCCAGCGATGCTGGCTGTACGGTGTCTCGGGCTGCCTCGACGGTCTCCTCGCGAGCGTTTTCGATGGCATCCCGGGGTGTTCCAAATCCCACGTCGCAAATCAATTCGAACGCTGCCACATCGAAGTCTCCGAACCAGTACTAGAACGGGCGACCGCCAGCCATGTCAGACGGCGCTCTCAGAAGGTCGATGAGCCCCAAGGCGTGTTCGTACATATATCTTGTTCCAAAAGCAGAATATCAAGTCCGTGGTGCCTCAGGAGGAGGCCGTCGCCGACTTCAAGCGGCAGGCACCGCGAGCTGTGTCTGCAACGCACGATCTGGAATGCGCCGTGCCGCTCGTAGTTCAAGCTCGGACCAGACGACGAGAACATCATGATGTGGCCGGGCAGTCGGGTTCATAGCATGGAAGTCATGTTGAACCCACATTGGGAGGTGAGCCATCCCATGAGCTCGAATAATGTCATGTTTGTTGGGTGACAAGGTGGGATTCGGCTCTAATCGTCCTCCAGGATTACGAATGGGAATATTTATACGGAAACAGGTACAGCTATTGGGGAAACGGTTTCACTACAGCGGATGCGGGTGACGAAGATACGGATAAGGTATGGCATTTGACAGGTGTCTGACTTGACCGTGGGCATATACAATGGTTGATCGAATGAGTTTGTTTCGCTTTGTCTTGCCTTTACTCAGAGTTTCCCCAGGCCGACCATTTTGATCATCATCGAGTCTTCTTGAGCGTGTTAGCAATGCACAAGATCTGGAGACCATGCCACTGCCGAGACTCGCCAGTGTTACATACCCACACACGGTACGCGAGCCAAAGCCATGCCAGAACCATATCATTTTGGCGAAGCTTCCATATCAAAACCATGCTTTCGGCGACCGCTTCAGGCTCTCTGCCACAACATTCTGCGCCCACTTGAAGCGGTCGGTGGCTCCCCCTAGAAAGAGAATTAGTCACTTTGAGGTAGATAGACTATAAATAATACTCATCTGGCGTTCGTGTGGCATGCTTTCTGAAAGCGTCTGCAAGAGGGGCGTAAAAATATCCCTCTGGCAGCTGGCGGTAAGCATCACTTTTGAGAACATTGGTGCTCACCTCTCCGGAGATGATCTAAGCGAAAATGATAAAGTCAGAAATCTACGAATAGCCGTCTTGTGTAGAACACGTTCATTTTCCGGGAGGGCCATGCGTGACGAGCCACGAAAAGAAGAGATGGGTGTGAGAAAAGAAAGAACTAGAGCAAGACAACTAAGAGGCAAATTAATGAATGAGTAACTTTCTTCGCAAGAGTTCCGACGAATTCCGGTGGATTTAATAACTTCATCTCAATGAAAATGTTAAACAAACGAGCTTCTGTCACTATCTCTCGCTGATGAGGAAGAAACTTCTTTGTTTATATACTGTAGCCTGAGAATCCCTCTATTTACGACCAGCCTATTCGACTCGAACCGGCTCACACCCATCGCCGCCATGAGGACGAACGATCTAATCAACACGGGAGTACAATGCCTATACCCGCAGCATCGCCGTCCGGGGGGCGGTGTCTGTCCGTATGGCGGTATCTGTCCGGGTGGCGGTATCTGCAGGGCTGGCTGCACCTGTTCCGTATTGACAGCAGCATGATTCTCCTAGACCGCATCATCTTCCCGCACCACGTTCCCAAACTAGAAGCTCCGACAACCCCTTAGGGAGAACCTGCTGGTGTAACACTCGTGAGTAGGAACTTTGGAAGATATTGAAGCTTAGTCAAGCGAATAACCTCAGCATGGCGCGTGTACACACCTTTGGACCCGGGAAAGCCTTCCACACCGGGATTCTGCTGCGCAATATTGAACAGGATTCACTCGGGTGGCAGGAGATTCTGCTTTGGCGAAATGGACTCAACTTAACATGGCCCAAATTACTATATAACCATCGCGCTACGTTCGAACCCGTCCAAGCACATCCCTCTCAGCCATCACCTCTAACATCCAAACACCCTTTCCCAAAGTCCCAAAAATGTCACCCACACCTGTCACCTTCCCCCCAAGCATCGAGGTCTCCCTTCATGAACTCGCCAAGATGATCGACCACTCCCTCCTCCACCCCACCATGACAGACGAAATGCTCGCCGAAGGCTACGCCATCGCCAAGAATTACGACGTCGCTACAGCATGCATCAAACCCTACGCCATCCCTTCAGCCGTCGCCGCCCTCAGAGGCAGCGACGTCAAAGTCTGTCCCGTGATCGGCTTCCCCGCCGGCAACAGCACCACCGAAGTCAAAGTCTTCGAGGCCCGACGCGCCGCCGAGGAGGGCGGCCAGGAAATCGACATGGTGATCAACATTGGCAAAGCTCTGGGCGGGCAATGGGACTACGTCAAGGCCGAGATCAAAGCCGTCAACGAAGCGGTGGTAGCCGCAGGCGCCGTGTCGAAAATCATTTTCGAGAACGATTTCCTGAGTCAGAAGGAGATTATCAGGTCGTGCCAGATTTGCAGCGAGCTGAATGTGGCGTTTGTGAAGACGAGCACGGGATATGGGATGGTGAAGCAGGCGGACGGCACATATAACTACAAGGGCGCGACCTATGAGCATTTGAAGCTGATAAGGGAGCATTCGAAGACTCGGGTACAGATTAAGGCGGCGGGTGGGGTGCGTACGCTGGATGATCTGTTGAGGGTCAGGAGTCTGGGCGTCAGTAGGATTGGGGCTACGGCTACCAGGGCCATTCTTGAAGAGGCGAAGGCAAGAGGCATTGGCGCTGAGAAGTTGATGGTCAACATTCAGTCATTATAGATTTGTATGGTGACGACACAGGTATGTCGGATGAAAAAACTATACCAGTTCCAAGGTTGTCACTGCTGAAGGATCTTTATATATAAACGTCTTTATACAATTCGACAGACTCATTACAGGCGCAATAGAACCTTTCCAACTTAATTTTCACCTCTCTATTCTATTTCTACGTTGATGGGAACGCCAATGTCACTCTGGCAATTGCACCGTCCATGAGCAATGGGTCTACCTGGGCATAGAACATTGAAGATACCCTCTTCTTGGCAGGATTTTGTGGGCTTGTGTCTTTATTGGGCCCCGTTCCCTGAGCCGATCAAGCAGTTGTCGCTGAGCAACAGCCTGGCAACAGCAACCATTAGACTTCAGAGCTGGGTGATTGGTTAGATTATCTAGGTAAGCTCTATACAAATTACATGTACTACCCATGCATGTACTTTTACATCAATTCATCGGGTGTTCGATAACGACTTGCCAGCCGTTCGCGAAACGCCTGGAGCTTATGATAACCCTTTACGCGATATTGTCTTTGCCAGCTCGTGAGTTCGGCAAGTTTGCTTTCAGAATAATGGGGGAGAAGGCGGTTAACAAGCAGCATGTTTATGCCATTACTTAGTAGCTAGACTGTTCATCCCATGGCAATGCGCGAGTTAGTGATGTTTTGCATAGACAGGGCATGGAAATCTCCAATGAAAAGCCCTTGGCTCCCTACCTCGTAGTATGTTGAGAAAAGGGGCACTCGCCTGATTCAGCTTCCGAGCCAAATGCTTGGGAGCGTTCCTGCCAAGAAACTGGTCCTGGTGATTTCTCGCCTTTCTAAATTTTATATCCCCACATACTGATTTACATGGCTCTTGGCCTTATCAAACAAGATGGAGAACGAGCTGCATGTGATGTCTGCGGGATAATTGAACATGCGAGCGTGTATAAATGCAGCGAGCAATGGGCGACTTGCACCTAACCTCGATTATGACAACTTAATTTCCCAACCCACACGCTCCTTTTTGACATCATACACCATGCGTTCCACTCAGTTGGAATTCCTTTTTGGGGTCTCTTTGACCCTGGCCAAGCCAGTCTTTGGTGCTTCGAACACGTCTTCCAGCCTGGAGTCCTGCCTCGTTGACGCCGGCCTCGTAACGAGCTTCGAGGACAAAAACGCAACATGGCCGGCAGACATTCATGCATGGTCTCTCCGCATCCAGCCAGACCCAGCCGGTGTCGTCTACCCAAGCACATCGGATGAGGTTGCTGCTGCGCTGCACTGCGCTCGCTCCGCTGGGGTGGTCGTGGCTGCACGAGACGGAGGGCATTGCTATGGCTCGTACTCGCTCCCCGACGGCGGCCTTACCATCAACATGTCCAACTTTCAGCAGACTTCCTTTGACGATGCAACCGGACTTCTGACGTATGGGGGCGGCAGTGTTGTGAGCCGAGTGGCCACTTGGCTTTGGGATAATTATGGTGCGCGATTCCCCCATGTACGGGCGAACATGGTCGGTCTGGTCGGCTCGTCTATCGGTGGCGGATTCGGCACGCTGTCTCGGTTTTTGGGCACGCCAATGGACTTCCTCGATAGTGCGCAGTACATGCTCTACAATGGCACCATTGTAAACTGCTCACGTACGGAGAACCCCGACCTCTTCTGGGCCCTCCAGGGCGCCGGCGCATCATACGGCATTATCCTCTCACTGACCACCAACACTTGGAAACCAACATATTCTCAAGTTACAAACTTCACCATCAGTGTCGGCAACACCAGTCTGACTGACGGTGTTTCAGCCCTGATGACCATCCAGGATTATGTCCTCGATGGGTCCTGGCCTGACACCATGACCCTGCGATGGTCGCTGACCGCCCCGCCGTATGAAGGGGAGGGCTTCTTCTACGGGGACCCGAACGAATTTCAAGCCATCATGGACCCACTAATGTCCAAGCTTCCCGAAGGGACCAACCTGACCTCTACTGTGGCTGATTATTGGACCATGGAAAACGCCGCGACTCCCAGCCTTTCGGTCGACGTGGACACGTACACACCTCGAAACTTCTACCTACAATCTCTCGTACTGCGATCAGAGCAGCCCTTCACCACCGAGAGCCTTACGGCCTTGTATAATCACACGACGCTGGCGTTCGACCGCAGCGACCTTACCAAGTTCGGCTTCATCGACCTTTGGGGTGGCGCGCCCACACGGAACCTCTCTGACGAGGACACGGCATTTGCGCACGCCGACTCTCTGTGGCTGGTTCGATGGGAGGGCCGTGCAGCTGATAACGAGGCCCCGTACCCCGAGGATGGCATCGCCTATATGCAAGCCGGGCTGGAACCGTTCCGGCAGCAGCTGGCGGAAGAGAGCGTCCCGCTGAGGGGGTTCGTCAACTACAGGGACACTGAATTGGATGTGTCGGAATGGTCTGTGAGATTGTATGGGGACAATTTCGCCAAGTTGCAGGCGCTAAAGGAAGTGTACGACCCGGAGGGCATGTTTACGGCGCATCCGCAGAGCATTCCTTTGCCGGGCCAACAGCCCTGGGCACCCGTGGCTATAAATTGAGGTTATGGTACCGCTCCCCAATTCGCAACTGTCGCTGTAAGATAGTCCGCCTAATATTTTAAACGATCCTTACAATATTCCTGCAAATTAAAGGCATCTACAATGGTTGTAAAGCTATACCCCATCAGTTCTTAGTATATTTAGGTCTCCGGGCTTTGCAATTGATTTGCATGCTGTCTCTGCATGTCTCAGATATCCATAAGTCGACACCCGTTCCTAGTCAGTCGATTCCTATAACATCCGTGGGTGATTTATAGTTATGTTTCCATAGACCTCAAATATTTATAGGCCAATCGAGCCGATCATTGCAGAGAAGAGTATCCGAATGAGCGGAAGGTTGTGATTTGTCATTGTCATCCACAACATCTGATGAAGTTGCAAGATAATACAATTCAAGCTCAACCTTGGAAGCTCACACTGCACTGACGCAGATGAAGTTGTAGTGCCATCCTACCACTAGGCTCCAGAGGAAGATAAAAACATGCGGGACAACGAAGATGCAGATGGTGTTAAAGGAGGCGAGTGCAAAGTTCAGAACCCAGGAACAAAAGTGTTGCCAACACTTCCACCTCCATGCTCGCATTCCCCTGGTACAGTACATAATCCTTGATATACACTACATCAAGAACCCACTCAGAGTGCCAAGGTGAGGAACAACTCAATAAATTCCAAGGTTGCCAACAGCTTGCTGATGTAAGAATAAATTAAAGTAAACACATCTAAATCTGTTAAAGTTATACACAATATTCTTGAAGCCGTAGATTTACCAATAAATTAATATATTATCTATCATGTTATGCCCGCTGCTCTATTACCTCGCAGCTGAAGCTGCAAGCAAGTTAGCAAGCTCTGAAACCCATTGCCACACCTAATTTGGAATGTTAATATCATTGTCGACAATTTATCGGGAAGTGTTTAGCTCACCATTGGCTCCACCATCATTGAGAAGTGAGTACCTTCCGTGCGAATCAGAGTTACGTGCCCCAGAAGTTCGTGCCAGCCCAAAAAGTCCGTCATCAAGTCTGTCCTCCAGAAACCACTCCGCAATATCTTGCTCGCCGGGCAGAAATCGCGGCCAAGAGAGCGGATGTGTCTTGCCAACTCCCTCCTTGGCTGAGACCAGTATGACTGTTGAGATGTCTTTAGGAAGTTTGGTGGCCTTGTACCTCGATAGCTGATGTCTCGCGAGGCTGAAATGGCCGCCAGTGATAGGACGGTTCCTGGTATTCTCGTGGATTTCATCCTCATCGACCATGTTCAAAAGTTTCAACTCAGTTTAAGAAGTCGACCAGAGCCTCCGGCATGTATGTCGCGAAAGTGGGACAGGCCGTGCCAAGTAGGATCAATTTCTGAATCTCATCGGCATTCTCGAGCAGCTGCGCCGCGGCTTCATAGGCCACAACGCCACCATATGAGCACCCATCTAGTAAGTAGGGGCCGTTCGGCTGTCGGCGTTTGATCTCGCAAAGGTACGCGGCGGCAAGCTCCTCGATGGTTGTTCAGTCATCCCCATCTGGCCGCGACCTGTGATACGGGCTGTTGAGCGTACAGATACATGGGCCTTCAACGACGTCACGCACCATACAGATGCTTGCTTGCCTAGTATGGTAAAGCCACCAGCAGAACCAACTCGTTCAAACGGGACTGCAAATGATGGATGTATGTGCACGGCTTCTTGCACACAGGCATCAAGAATTATGGAAGGCAGGTCTCGAACTTCACTCCACTTGGGGTCCCGAAGGGTGGTCATCAACTGGTCCGGGGGCAGGCTACTGTCAGATACCGTTCTAAAAGAACTCGTGGCCAAGGATGGAAGGGCCACTTCAATTATCTTATCTGCGGAAGACAAAAGGGTTGATGGCGGCGCCCCCTGAAGCAGACGAGGTCCGTGACTAGCGGGAGTGTGTGCTCACCACAGCCGCGAGCATGAAATAATCATCCCAGCCCCGAGATACTCGCTTGTGCCTGCGCACGGCCAACCGAGCCATGACAGCTGCGTGGGCGGCTATGAGGAAGATCCAAGTGATGGCCATGACCATTGGCCCTCGACCAAGGTCATTCCGGTCAACTGTTCGTGGGACGCCACGACGCGGTCAGGGAAAGACGTGACGACCAAGAAGATACGCTGGGATCGATTGTTGAGTTGAGCAGTGAACGACATGTGAGCGGCATCCAAGATACGAGGGTGTAACAGGTCTTGTATTATGTATCGACTACTTTCTTGGACCAGCCCGGAGTAGACGCTGATGTACTGGGAGTGTTCCAACTATATCGTGTGCATGGCAGGTGGATTCAATCCAATCGAGACAATCAGGCTGAGCACGATGATCCGGCGGTAGAGGTGCGCGAGCAGGCAAGGTGAGGGTGGTGAGCTTGCGTTTGCCGGCCACGCAGGAATGCCAAATTCAGCTTGGGTTACTAACAAAAGGGTACAGATGTGCAGATAGGAACGTTTGGGGTACAGTATTACTCCGTCGATAATGTGGATGTGAAGGGTAGTCTGAAAGCCGTACCTTGGTACACACCCTCCCATCCTTGATCCATGGCCCCCTCGTGCTACGTGCCGCTTCCTTCAGCTCGCCGATCATGCCATAACCGGCCAATCTGGTCGTGCGTCAGTTTCCAAACTCTCACAAGTCCCATGCAGTAGGTAGTACAACCCGCGCAGAACTCGTCTTTCGAGCATGAGTGCCGTTGCATTTCAAATTGGTCCTTTTGGACGGGCTCGGTGTGTATGTTGGGAGCGAAGGATGTGTGTGCATGATTGTACTGCATGTTCACGGAAGCAATGACGGACCCGGGACTCTCTCTGCGATATTCGAACTCCTCAAGTAGCCTTAGCCGCTGGCTCACTGTCTTGGGTCGAACAACATGACAGGTTCACACCAACTGCTTACGCTGGACCGTGCATGTCCTTTCCGCGTCCTATCCACCCTGCATTTCCAATCGAATCCCTTGCGCCACGTACTAAGTATCTACATGTACCCATCTTCAAAACCAATGAGCCGTTGAATCCTTCAGGCTTCCAGACGGTCCACTATTATACTGAGCCGTTTACACACGCACACACCTGCAAAGGGGAATTGGGGGCCGCCGGACAGGCTGTGCCCGAATCCTAGTTTGGAGGCCATGGGGGAAAATGCAAACGAACCTGAGCAAACAACGCGTGAATCTAACCCCATACTCACAGGGCCCACCATTCCTCCCTTAGTCAAGAGCTTCGTGAGACCTACAACCGCCATCCATCGCAGAGACTCGACATTTCACCGTGGCCGCCATGGAAGCTATCTCCATCTTGCTATCGTGGCAGAGCATCGTCGCTACCGTTCCCCTCTACTATGTGACCCTCGCGCTGTACCGCCTGTATCTGCATCCCCTAGCCCGATTCCCTGGCCCCAAAGCTGGCGGCCGTGACGCGATTTTATGAAGGCTACTACGATCTTTACCAGAGCGGACAGTATACCTTCAAGATAGCAGAGCTGCATAAACAGTACGGTGAGGAGGACCAAGTCTCCGGGTTCCGCGCATGCAATGAGTTCATTGACATGCTTCTGAAACAGTCCCCAACATCGGCATCAGCCCCTACGAGCCTCACGTGAACGATGCGGCTTTTTTCGACACTCTCTACAACCGCCAGGGAGGAGCATGGCACAGGTACGATTGGTCGGTGGATGCCTTCGCGACGAAAGGAGCCGTCATCTGGACTGCCGATCACATCCTCCACAAGAACCGTCGTCTGCCCTTGAGCCCCTTCTTCTCGAAGGCCAAGGTGTCGAAGCAGCAGGAAATGATCACGAGACATGCTGAAACACTTTTTGGCAGGTTGTCGGGCTTCGCCGCGTCTCAGAAGACCGTAGAGCTCGGCGCCGCTTTGAAAGCATTCGTGCGAGATCCATGGATGTTGTCAACGAGTACATATTTGGAAAGCATTACATCGATCTTGGAAAGGAGGACTTTGATGCCCGCGATGACGGGGATGGGACGTGATGGGTTATTCTCTAGCAGCTTGCCCGATTGCATACACGTACCTCAAGTCCCTTTCCACCCACAAAGGCACCGCACCCGGTCCTTCAGACTCCAGAGCCCTCACCGGGATCCGGCATAGTTCGTGTACATCACGATGACGCGCACGCCCGGTCCGAGAACAGGGGTGTGCGCCTGTAGTATGGCGATGCGGTACTTGTCCGCCCAGTTGTGCAGGATCCAGCGGAAGAAGAAGACCCTGGCAGCGACGGGCTGGGGCGTGAACAGGTCGTGCGCCATGGAGCGCACCCGGCCGTCACGCTCCAGGTCCAGGGACAGTCCTACTTCGGCTCCCTCGACGACCTTGTCCATGTCCTCGACGACAACATCGAGGTGTGGGAACTGCCGTGCCAGGGCCACGGCCACATGGCCCTCGGCGTCGCCGACGTCGACGACCCGGACGCGCTGCTGCTCATCCGCGCCGGAGCGGGAGGACGAGCTGGAAAGGGTGGCCCAATCGTAGCCGTTGACCGCGTGCGACGGCGCGTAATCCGGACGACTGGCCAAGTTGGAAACACGGAGATGCAGTACGGACCCGTAGGTGCGCCCGTTTTGGATGTCCCCCCCCCCCCCTTGCAGACACCGCAGGGTCGATTCTATCGCCCAGGTGGGTTCAAGACAATCCCAGACATAGTAGAAAACTGTATCTGCCCCATCAAAACGGCTTTGGCGCCGCCTGCGTCCTCCACGTCAGTTGGAAATATGCAAAATAAGCACTATTGCTTTAACAGCATTACCTGATATGCAAGTAAGATACGATTTACACACCTACATGATCCTTATCCATGTCATGGAGCAAATTAATCACTCATTCTGTGGAACGTCTGACATCAGGCTGCTCGCCGATTTCAGCACATCGACCACCTAGGTACAAACACTCAGGCTCAGTCAAGATTGTAAAGCCACAATGACTAACAAGGTCAGCACCTGTGTGCAAATCGAATCATATATAGGGTGAACTTGACGGAATGAAACTGACCACGGCGTGACACCTTGTACAGCATTCACATTCAGGAGGCTTGGAGTAAGCTCAAGTTGCATACGTATTACAAGGAATGGGGCAACTTTCATTCTATGACGCATCTCCTGGCCTTTGAATTCAGGTGTAGTGTGACGGTTTGTACGAATTCCAAGGTTACAAGTGTCCGCGCACTTGCAGAATAGTGACCAAGAATGGATTGTTGGTCTCAGTATGACGGGTGAAGCTTCTACAAATTCACCATCATTCGTTGATCTATATGCCTTTGGTCCCCGCCAACGAGATAAAGGCGCATATTCTCTCCAGTGCATGACCGGACCAATCTCTCTGTCCATGTTTGCTTGGGAACACCTGTCGACATCGCCCGGTTTTAGACCTTCTCAGGCTCATCACCGGAATCAGGCTCTAGCTTGACGTTCTTCAGCTCCTTACAGAATAGCCATCGTGTGGATCCATTAAGATCTGACGAACGCCAGTCATTAATACGATCGGGGTACAACGGTAGACGTCCAACAAGAGAGTCGTCATGCGCAAGAACATCCAGAACATTATCCAGAGCGTCGAGTTCCAGAATCTTGGATACGGTGTCCATGGCTGTAGCATGGTCTGGGAACATCGGCCCATCTGTGACGCGAAAGAAAGGACCATCCGATGTCTTCCACCTCGCCAGTTGCCTCAGCACTAGCAGCAAGTCTCCGGGACATTCACTGTGGCCTGTTCTAAGCAGTGTTGGCGCCATTTGTAGGGGAAGAGGAAGATGTTTCGATGGGCGCAACACGCCCGGGTGATGGCACGCAGTAGTTTCTCGGTATTTAATTATTCACAATCACGCTTGCTAGTGATTAATTTGCCTCCCCCCCCCTCCCTTGCCCCCTCAGACAATATTAACGACAGTGTTACGCCGCCGTTAGCTAGGGCCGAAATATGTACATAACTAAGTACCTATTTTTGAGTTGACACCATTTCTGCTTCAGCCCATTAAGAAAGCTGTCACTCCTCCCCCCCTTTGGTTTTAGTGCTTTTTAACATTTTCTGACCAAATATGGACCAAACTATCTATAACGAGGCGAACTCATCAACCAAGTATGCTAATCGGGTGGCTTTTGTATGCCAGGCCGAGGTGGATATCAAAACGCGCCGAACCTTGCATCATATCCCAGTCAGGATTAGCACTTGATGCATGCATGCCTACTTATCAGCTGTACGAATTGAAAGTTCCGTGGTTGACATTGAGCCCCGTGGACATTCACTTCCCTACCAGCGAGAATTCATTGGGAAGAGGAGGTAGCAGTAACGACAGGACCTGCATACAACAGCGTTGAAAGACTGGAGTCGTTCCTATTTTGGGGATCCCATAAGATTATTCTTGGCTATAAAAAAAGAGTCATCTTATATTGTGTTGAACGATATAAGTGTTGAAGCCGCATTCCTATTCCTCCTAGACATCAGAACATCACAGAATCTAGCTGCCACGGCCAATACCACAGCTACTCAGGCTAGATCTCGTTTGAGAAGTCTTGTGATCTTGTCCGTCCATTTGTCAGCAAGTCCTGTTGCGAAGCCGTAATTCAAACAACAAATTTTTTACACTTACCAGCAACAAGAGCGTGCCGGGGAGGACAATGCTCTAAGAGGAGGACAGACAAGTGCCACTAGCGCAGTACAGGCCAGGGCAGCAATCCTCATCAACATTCTCAAGGTCGCAGGAATTGTACAGGTCTAGGCAGGCCTACCAGTAGATTACATGTATATCAGCATCTTCAAGGGACACTATCTCTCGCTCATGCCCGCAAGGGATGGATGAGATAAAATGACATACCTTCTTCTCGATTCCACCAAGCTCCGCTTTGGGGGCAGCCATGGCAAAGCCGACGATAGCGGCGAGGCAGAAATGAACGAGCTGCATTGTAGTGGATGTGGTGTGTTGAGTCGTGGAAAAATTGTTGTTGAGGCGAGCTGCTGATGGATGAATGTTGTGCTTGAGGAGATAATGGTGAATGCGAGTGATGGCACGCGGCCTTTTTATATGCGAATGCTCCCTCCTTATGGCATCCTTTTCTCTCTGTCTTTTTTAGCCGTGCGCTCGTGAGTTCTTTCACTGAAAGTGCTCCCAGCGCCATCTCTGACTCTCACCAACAATTATCGTCACAAGGCCCCCAGAAATCCACTTATGTGCAGCAGTGATATCATAGTGAGACCGACGAGGCCGAATAGCAGTAACCCCCCCAGCACTGAGTTAAGTGGCTTGGTTTTGGGTTGGTAGTTGCCTACAGTGATAGGTTGAGAGAGTCCACGAATCCGTGAGACCGTCAGATTATGGTGCAACCAACTTTGCAAGACAAATTTCAAGTCCGAGTCGGGCATTGAGCAACACGACTTCGGCTGTGCTCACTACGAAACGCCTGAATGTAGTAAGACCGACACGGCAGGAAAGGCTCATCTCAGCATCGAACAAGCCAAGTTCACTTAGGATCGCCATGAATTCTTTCGTAAGACCAACCAGACAGTACATGGCTCGTGTCAGCTGGACAGCATTGAAGTTTTGTGATCGCTATGAATCCTCTCGGGGGCCGGATGCATCCTGGCGCTTGACATTACCTAGAGAATGATATCATCAGAATGCTACCGGTGACGACGATGACCCGGAGCCATAGGCCAGACCATATAAGACTATAAAGCCGTGGAGTGCAACCTACTTGGTCAAGACGCCCTCGTGTCGTTGTGAGAACGGAGCCCTCGGCTGTTCTAAATGGAGATATGTGGTTGGATTTGCCTGCTTTCAGAATCACGAGACTCAGAGATCTTCCTTTAATGGCTTGGAATACATCGGAGCTTTAGGGATCATCGTGATACAAATAAACACGGCTAGTTCTGACAAGAATACGCAAGTGCGGCTTACTGTATCAAATGTTTCATCTGCCAAGATTTCATACAGTTATGATAAACGGCATTTTTCCCATTTGGAAGGATACTAAAGGTACAGCTCAGTGGATTTCATTGCTTTACCAATACGTTACCCGCTTAAGTATAGCGGTGAAATTAAACTGCTAAGTATTTGATTTTAATAGTGTAAAGATGTTATGTGTCAAACAATTAATACAGCATTCTATATAATGAGTATAAAAGGCTTAGTTGTACACTACCAAAGCCTTATAGCGCTAGGTATTGTTAAGTGAAATATAATCTATGTTTGTAGGCCTGTCCTTGTTCCTTGGGTGTTTCGTGCGTATGTGCTCTAGTACCTAGGTACTGGTTTTGAAACGGGTTGCGCGCGTGAACAACGTTGGCTGAGCGGCTTGCACGCCTCTGAGCCACGATACACGGTCATTGGGTGTCCCAAAAGATAATATTTGCAAGGACAACCAAACTGCCAGACCTTCACGTTAGGACCGAACATAGATAGCATCGTCCGAGTCATCCATCCTTTCGCCCTAGATAAGCATTAGTACCAACTATGTAGCGGCACAGAGCCACCGCAACCTGTCGACAAAATCGGCCCGATGAGACAGCCTCCAGAAACCCTTACTCCGACGGGGCTGATTTGAGAAAGGGGTGAATTTGATGAAGGATATAAAGAGGGTATCATCATACCATCCTCTTTCACGACCCAAAGACTCTAGATAGTGCAAATAGATTAGACATAAACCGCTTCAACCCATTTGCTATACTTGTAATGATTTTGGACTTTTACTTTACACCTGTGGGGTTTCAGGATGTAACAAGCGGTGCGAGGTTTGACTAAGTACTTAATTGTTGCGGTTGGCCCTGCTGAATTCACTCTTGCCTCCGGTGTGTCCGAGGACCCCTCAGCCTCGGTTGCTATCATCGAAGCTGACACTTGGTCTACAATTTTTGAGGGTACTCAAAGTCAATGGCCAGCCTACGACTTTAGCTACATTGGGAAATTCTATAAAAGTTGAAATCCTTACACAGTCATGGCGTTCCAACACATTCCAATCACTAGAGTTCAGTTCCAGGCCTGCCTGGTTGTTCAGAAACCAAATACATAGGCAGTACTCAAAGCCTCAATTCTGTTCCATATTGAGAAGGTAAGAGATCATTACTGGCACCCGAAGCCAATCCTGCTATTGCCTACGTTAAAGGCTTTGCGGGACCAATTTTACTGATTAGTTTTCAATCATATCTAAAACATCCAGGCTACCGTTTTCACACATTTCAGTCGTCTATTCATTGTTGATGCGCTTGTGTTGCTCAGAAAACTCCACTTCCAGCCGTTCTAAAGTTGCTGTAACTGACGTATCATAACCGACAGAGCCTCTTCTTGCTCCTCCCTTGATCCTTCCAAATGCCGAGCAATTGTTGTTCGTTGGATCTCTATGAGGTCGAGATACTGCGTGTCAGGTACAGCCCTGCTTTTGTGTTTTCTTTCCTCGAGCATATCTCTTAAAAGCATCAATTTAGCCCCGTGAATCTCATCTTTGGCCTTTGAAACCTCATCCTTCGTCTTTGAGAGCTCCTTCTCCATCAATGAAAGCTCGGCATTCCGATAGGAAGTCTTGTGTCTCTCGATCGCGAGGTCGTGTGTGGCCCAGAGTAGCTGGTCTTTGGTCCTTGAGAGCTCCATTTCCAAATCATGCAGGGCCCTGCGATGCTGCAAATTGAGCTCAGATATTGCCCGATTATGCTGCAGCTCGAGCTCAGGGGCTTCTCTGTTGCGTGGCTCGACTGGTCTAGGTTGGCTTCCAACTTGCGTTGCAGGACCAAATGTCTGGGGTTGTGATTTGATCGTTTCAACATCGTCCTGCTCAACGCCGGATGTGGTCTCATTGACGGTCTGGGAATACGGCGGAAGCTGGTCCTCCTCATCTAGCTGCTGATGCAGGCCCTTGTCAGGGCAGCTTTGTTCTGCGCCCATCGTGCTGCTATTGCCTGATGATTGTGGTTGAGGTGGAATGTTTTCGTGTGATGATTGTTGATATG
This sequence comes from Dendrostoma leiphaemia, assembly GCA_026120015.1. Lineage (NCBI taxonomy): Eukaryota > Fungi > Ascomycota > Sordariomycetes > Diaporthales > Erythrogloeaceae > Dendrostoma > Dendrostoma leiphaemia. The sequence goes on along the minus strand of JALRMF010000398.1, from coordinate 5,050 downwards.
CAATAGGGGGATGAAACCCTAGTACCAGATTTGAAATAATTGCGACTTGACGAGACAGCCTGATCTGGGCGCTTGATGATGGACCACTTCAAGTTGGTTTAAATAGAGGCAAGGGAGCAAGCCCAGTATTGCATGTGAGAGCTCGGTTGTTGACTCATGGGTGACTTCAGTCTCCTTTAGCTCAACCTTTGGAAGGCTTAGAATGGGGGCTACAGAGCTTCATGGCGTCAGGACCAACCGACAAAGGGTCTAGTAAGCCCACAAACCGGAACCAAGCTCGTGTACCAATCGCACCCCCAACACCGCCAGCTCCGGGCCTTCAAAGCTCTCACAAGTCAATTTCAATACCTATTTGATTCTGGCGACATAGCGGGCCAAGATCAAACCCTCCAGCTGAGAGGGTACACTCCCTTTGGGAGGAGCGTAGTCCTCCCAGTTCTGCGACTGGGCCCATAGGCCCGCCAGGCCACAGAGAAATTGCCTTGAGCTTGCGGGGGCGGTTGTTGACGTCTTCGGCCCGCGTCTAAGTCCATGTGGTAGCTGGCAAGGGCCAAAGACGTCGGTGCTCTGGTCGTGAAGGAAGTGGCTGTTTGCACATGTGGGATGCATGTGCGTCTCAACTCCTGTCTTATCAGTGGAGGCCCTGTGGAGGGGCTATCTAGATATTTGCCACGCTGACGTGGCCCACGGGGTCTTTCGAGACGGATACTCGGCGTATTGTGTTTACGTGAACTTTCGGTGGCAGCGCTTGCGGAAACGTGCAGGGAGATTCATGTGATGAGTGCCACCTGCAGGTTCCCAAAGGGCTCCCAAATGGTGGCCTGTACATGTCCAGCTTTTTCCGGTACCCTTTAGGATCAATTGACTGGCGATCCTCGTGAAGAACTTCGAAGTCCCGCCACAATCGCCCTCGCCTCGCTTGAAGAAGAATGCGGCGCCTGACGCGCCATTCTTAGAGGGTGTGTGTGCAAGTGTGCCATGATTGGTTTTCCTGTGCCAGCCATGCCGTCCACCCAATACCTAGGACAATCTTAATATCGGGATTCTAAGCCCACTTAGTTAATTCGCCCAAGAGTGCAGTCCGGCTGGCCTTATCAGGGATTATAGGCAGGCATAACCCATGCAGGAGTCACTAGGGGATATCTAGCGTTAGCCTAAGGTTTCTTGGCATTTAGATATCTAACAATAATAATAACACTAAAACTAATACATTGAGATTCCCTACTCTATTATAACTTGGCTTAGATACTAGAGTTAAACTTATTAATTGTTTAATTTATTTTAAACGCATTAGATAGTTAACTTAAATCAACTGCGCTAGTTAGACAGCTTTATCACCGACCGCGCTAAACTAGCCTGCGCAGACTCTTTAAGCCCTAGCGCATTCTCCCTAGGGCAGCCTATGGCTCTTATAATAATAAGTTTGCAATAGCGCGCTTATTATTTGCTTTGCTTCTTTTATAAATCTGGATCTTTATATATTACTTATATTAAAGAGTTAGATCTTAACTTTGCTTATAAACTATAGCCTTAATTTAACGTTGATAATAATAATAATAATAACTATTGTATTAATACTTATAGTAATAATATTTGCTAGCTTGCCAACTAAATAATTAAATTTAAAAGTTTCCCTAGCTTTTTTAGCTACTAGCAAAGATAAAAAAAGCATTTAGCTTTATTTACCTTTAATGCTAATATTATATTACTACTCTCTAAAGCACTTTTCTCTTTATAGCTTAATAACTTGCTCTTTAGCAATAATTGCCCTTATTTTATTATATTAAAATAATAAAGCTATTTATTAAATAACCTTTAAACTCCTTGCTATTATTTTGCCATTTATAATTATATCTTAGTTGGTAAAATATTGCTAATATTATTTTACAATTATACGCTGCTAAGTTAATTATCTTTAAAATCTACTCTTTATTTATTATCTATCTATTATAAACCTTAAATTTTATTTTTTCCTTTAAAAACAGCATAATATTAGCTTTTACCTTTTTATTTATTAACAAATATAGATAGCCCTTAGCATATAATAAGGGAAAACATTATCTAGCTTATTTATAAGCTTTAAAATTAAGCCTTTTTGCAATAGGTTCCTTAGGGTAAACAATAGATTTTAAAAGCATTAGAGGTTGGCTTTTTTAAGCTTTAAAAAAATATTACTAGTTTTAATATTTATTTTAATAGCAAGATTAATAAGTATTATAATATTAAAGCTTTTGCTAAATAGCTTAAGCATTTCAAGCGCATTTATAATGCTAATAAAGTTTATTAAATATAGATAGCATATTTGCTTAGAGATGCTTTGGTTTAGTACTTTTATAAGTTATTTATTATTGACTAACAGCTGCTTAAGATAGCTAAAATTAATATTATTTGTAATAAATTAAGATTTTATTTTGCAATTAACTTTTTTAATGCTATAGCTAACCTAAAGAATTTTATTATAACTTTAGTTAATATAGCTGCAGGCAAAAATATTGCGTTGTTTATATAAATAGTTATTTATAATGCTAAGGTATGTAATATAGGTTAATATATATAGTTAATTATAGCATTTAAGGCATTAGTATCTGAAATTTAATTAAAAATTACTAAGCTTATTAAAGTAATTATTATTAAAGCCTTTTTTAAGGAGCTTTAATAGCGTAAAAGTATTTTTATTAACCTTAATAAACAAAGCTATCTAGCTTTGCTAAGGGTTTAATATACTTTTGCTTACTTAAGCAAGCCGGCTTTTTTTTTAATATACTTACTATGTTAGCAGTTTAAATAAGTTAGATAATAGTTTTATCCTTAGTTTAAATAGCGATAATTTTAGCCTAGGCCCTAGCTTTTTATTGCTAATTAACCTTGGCAAAATCCTATATACCTAAGCTAGCTTTATTAAACTTAAATATTTTTAAATTAATAATTTTTTTAGAGATAGTAGGCTAGTTAAGGTCGCAGGTTAAAGCTTAGTTATAATTATCTTTAGCTGCTATTAAATAAATATATAGCATAGCATAAGTAGCAAGCTAACTAGATTTGACTATTTGTTTAGCTTGTTGGTTAGCAGAATAATTAGCTAATTGCGCAGGCTAATAACTATCTTTGCGTTTCTAAGAAACGCCGGCTTTTAGCACTATCGCTGCGTTTTAATCAGCAGTTTACCATAGTTAAGCAATTATAACCTATATTTTATAGCAAGTTTATTAAACTTATAAAATTGTTTAAGTTTTATGTATTCTAAGCAATAGCAAAAAATGTTTTAAATAATTACTTTTAGCTTAACTTAGTGTATTTTAATCTATACTTATATAATAATCAGTTTCTTAGTATTATTGATGATTTTTTTATAGAATTTAAACTATTAGCGTCTAACTTTGCTAACTATGATAACTTTAATGTTAATATTTATAATGCTGTTTACTTTAGTATATTAATAGCTTATGCAAAGCGCTGCTGCTATTGTTAAAAGTTATTTAAGTTTAATAATATATTAATAGATTACTTTTATTTAGTTTATTTTAAGAGGCTTTGTTTTGTTATAAATATTAAAAAATTATTATTATTGCTAACATTGTAGGCTATTAATAATTAGTCTTTGCTAAAGGCAAATTTAAGCCTTAGAGTTGCTTTTTTTTTTTTAAAACTCTATTAAAAAACTAACGCTCTTTAATATTTGCCTTAGTTTGGATCTTTAGAGGGCAGATATCAAAGTTATTAAATTAGTAGTAAGGGCTGATTTTAATGTAGGATTAAGTTTTAATTTCTGCTTGTATATTTATTTGCATATATTTCTATTTTTGCTTAATAGTATAAAGAATAATATTTGCGTAGATATAGATTATAATTATATTATAGCCAATTAGGAATGGGTATAATGTTATTATTTAGATATTGAGATTTGCTAGCAAGCTATCTTTATTAAATTAAGAGGCATTAGGTCTGCAATCTATGAATTATTTAATTATGTTATTTTTAAGCTGTAATTAAAGAGTATTTGCTTAATAATAGAAATATTAGCTATTGCTTTTTTTACCTGCAAAGTATTTATTATTAATAACTTAAGGGCTAATATGCTTATCGGTATTAATGTTATAATATTAGAAAAGTTTGATTTGCTAATTTCTAAGGATTGCGCAAATATTATATTATACAGAGTCTGCATTTCTATAACTTTTTAAGCTTATAAACAACTGCATAATGTCTGTATCTTTATAATACAACGCATTATATTGCCCCTTATATTAGAGCAATATCTTCTTATTACCTATTATATTTACGTAGATAATAGACAGGACTTATTATTTATATTATATGCTATAAATAAATTTAGCGCTTATTTATTGCTTATAAATGTATATCTTGATAAGATTATCGTTTGCAATTTTACACTTAATTATTTGGTTATTTTTGCAAATTTCTTTATTAAACAATTAGAATCTATCAACTTTATATATTATATATTCTAGGTTAATGGTAACGTAAAAGCTGCTAATGCTGTTTTTTGTGGCCTAAAGGGCTTTTATTAACCTACTTTTACTAATAAGTCTAATAACTATTATAAGCACTTAATTATTAGCGCTAATATCTTTAAAAGACTTATTATATATAAATATTACTAAGTTAAAGGTTTTGTTGCTAAATTTGCCAATGTTTTCCAAGACATAGGATTTGCTGATATTCCTTAGGACTAATAGATAAAGGTTTATCTCTGCAATAATTAAGAGGACTTTATTTCTAAAAAGTATTGTATATATTTATTAGGTAAAGAAAAAGGCAAGATTATTAATATAATAATATTAATATTAACTACTTAAAGTAAGTGTAACCATATACTGCAAGCAGTTTTAATGTTATATCTTATATTTTATATATAAAAGACGCTGCTTTAAAAAAAGTTAAACAACTCTAAGCGTTAGGGTTGTATAGTTATAGATATTTAAGTCTTTAACTATATAATATTGCTAAATGTATACTTAATAAAATCTTAGGATAATATTTTTGTTAAAGTATTAAAAGCTAAGTATATTATAGTCTTTAATATAATAGC
>JALRMF010000397.1:0-43291 GCA_026120015.1 Dendrostoma leiphaemia | reverse complement strand
TAGCAATAGATGCACTTTTACCTTAAACCCCTCTTTTAAAGTATAATTTATATAAAACTTTTCTTCTTTGTTTTACTAGGAATAATTTAATTAACTTTAACTTATTTTATTTTTTTATAAAGATATAAAATTGTAAGAAAGCGTATATAGGTAAACTATATAATTTGTTAAATGACAAAGTGTAAATCTTTTTTAGTATCTGCTAGCATATAGGCATTGCCGCTAAGCAATTCTATATTATATTTCCTTATACCCTTATAAGTTAGGCTAAAATCTATTATATTTATTATATTAAGTAGCAAGATAATTTTGCAATGGCATATTAAAAGATTAAAAAGCACTTTAATATAAAGGTAAACTATTATTATTACTATATTAACTAAACCTTTATAATATTTACTAAAATAAAGCTATAGCTATTTAAAAAGAGCTTTTATAAAGTGCTTTAAGCTTTGCTTAATAAGCTGTAGCTGTGCTAATGCGCTTTTGGCCTTGATTTTAAGGGTGAAAAAGCTTTAAAGACTATAGTAATCTAGGTATGCTGCGGAGTATATAAACTTAAGTATGTTCTTTTTAAGCTAGCAAAGAAGTATAAGGAATTATTTTTAAACCTGCATTTGTTGGTTGAAATCTACTTTAATTGTCTTTTTTTTTACTAAATAATTATTAATAAACTAGATAAAAAGCTTTACGATTAGTATTATTTAAATTGCTGTTATAATAATAACTGCAGCTAAGGCTTCTTTTATGGTAGAGGAGGCTTTTGTTTGCATAGTGGCTATTGTAGCAGTAATTATAGCAACGGCTGCGACTTTGGCAATTGCAACTATAGCAACTATGGTTAAAGTAACTATTATAGTAATTAAAAAAAAAAGTATTATATTTGTGATAAAAAAGGTTATTAATTAATTAAATACTTAAATAATAAACGCTGCTAGGCAAAAGATTAGTATATTGTTTAGTATAAGTTTATAAGCATGTTGGCAGATAAGTTTATAGTCTTTTTAGCAAATTATAAAAAATATAACTTTAACCAGCAATAGCTATAAGATAATAATAATTATAAAGACTTTGGTAAAAATAATAAAGACAGCGCTGCTATTATCTAATACCTTATAAATTAAGCGTTTTTATATTATATAATAGATAATAATGCCTTTAGCCTCTCTAAGGCAAATATTTTAGCTATATAGTTTTTTATTAAAAACTACTATTTTAAACTTTGTTTTTAAAGTGTTTTTTTTAATATAAGTGCTATAAAAATATTAACTACTGGCAAAAAACAGTGCATAGCCCTTTAATGTAAAAATTTGTCCTTTTAGATTAATAAAGCAGCCGCTAGCTAAGCTTTTATTAAATTTAGTAAAAGATTAACGGTAATATTAATTAGCACTATCTTTCTCTATATACCTATTAAGAGGATTATTTTCTATGTTTTTAAAACCTTTATACTTTTTTTTTTCTGCCTTACTAATATAAACTATCTAAGAGTATATTTTAATAATATTATAAATAAGTTAATTAAAAGCAATAAAGCTTTTTTAATAGTTTGCAAATAAGGCTACTTATAGTTTTTTTTAAGCAAAATAAAACAAGCAAAAGCCTTTTTCTTAAAAGCTAAGTTATAATGGCTTTATTATTATTTTAGCTACTTAGCAATAAATTGGCTATATTAAATGCTAACAAAGGCAAGGCATAATAATGTTAACAAAAAGACATTGCAATTAATTAAAAAGTTTTACTATTATTGCTAAATAAACAGCTTAGCGCTACAATGATTTAAGTTTATATTATATAATAATTATAATTTTAACTATAAGATCTTAGTTAATGTAATATATCTAAACGGCTGCCTTATCCTTTATATTATTAATGCCTTTATAGCCTTTCAAAGCACATATTTCCTTTTATTTATATTAGCTAAAGTTATATAAAAAGCCCTATGCTAACTTTAAATTAATATTTACTAAAGCCCGCTAAATATTATTATATACAACGCTGGTATAAACTTTGCTTTAATAAAGTTTAAAATAAGGCTAGGTTAATAAAAGTTATATATAAACAAGTATCTATAAAAGCATACTAGTCAATAGGTAAACTAAAGAGATATCACAGCTCTTTCCGCTAAATATTTAAAATTTTATACGCTAAACTAGCTAATATTATATTTAATAATGTTATTTTGCAAATAGCCGTTAAAGCCGTTAATAATATAATAAAACCTAACGGCTTAGTACTTATACTTTTAATCTTTAGCGCCTACCTTTAAATTATAATAAACTCCCCTCTATCGCCTTTAACTCTTAAGCAAGCAAAAGTTATTTAAAAAGCTATAAAAGCTTTCTGTAAAGCATTAGCTAAGCGTTAAATAAATAATGCTCTTAATACTAAAAATAATCTTATAATAAACGCAATATTATCTTTTTTTCTAAGAAGCAAAGTATATATATAGTAAGAGAAGAAAAAGTAGCAAAGCTTTTATAAAATTGTAGCTATTAATGGTTATAACGTTATTTTAAATATAGTTAATAAACCTATTATCTTTTAATCCACTCTTCTTTAACTATACTATTAAAACCACATAAACTCTAACCTTTCTTTCTTTTTTTAAAATAAAAACAATAAAGTTGTTAATAATAATGCTAAGGCTGCCGCTAACAAAAAGACGGCGCTTATGCTGCCCTAGCTACGTAAGTAAAGATAGCTACTAGGCTTTAAAAATAAATCAAAGGAAAAGGTTGCCGCTTATGTTACTGCTGCTGTTTATATTACAAAGAAGAAGAAAAATAATTATAAACTAGCTTTTAAGTTATAGAACGATAGCGTTATCACAGCGCTGAAACCTTCGTTTAAAGAATTTAACATATATAAAATAAAAAACCTTATTAGCTGGGGCGTTTTTAACTTTAAGCAATATAATAAAGCTAAGCATAGCAGCTATTGTATATTTAAGTCCTATATTGTTTAGAAAATTAAGGGTAAAACCTTTAAACCCTATAAAAAAATTTGCTTTATTATCTAAGGCTATAATAATATAGCTAAAAAAGCTATCTTTATACAATTGCTTATAATTTAACATACAAGCTAACATTTGCTTTTTGCCTTAGCACCTTTATTTCTAGATTAAAAAATAATGCTTTTACTTTGTAATATTATGTAAGCTTACTTATAGTTATAAATAAAACTATTTTATATTGTTTTAGCTGCTATTTTAATTAAACTAAAATATAAATACTTTGCTAAAACAATCATTTAAGTAATTAAACCGCTATATAACATTGCTAAAATAAAAGTATACTAGTTTACAATGTATTAAAGCTACTACTAAGAGAAGCTAGGCATAAAAACATTAACCTATAACTTATATTTTCTAATTACAAAGGGGCTATTATAATTGTTTAATCTAGTAGGCATATAAACAAACAATACTTTAATTTTAGCAATGATCTCTTTTGCGGCCGCTAAAGATAAAAAGCTTAAGAAGGCTAAGTTCTAGGCAAAACCTAAAATACTGCTAATAGCAAAAATATTCTTTAAGTTTAATAGTGCTAAATTATTACTTAATAATAATAATTTTTTTTATAATAAAAGGGTTAAAATATAAAAATTATTATTATTAATGCTAAATCTTTAAACTGCGCTTAATACTACCTAAAATAAAAAGCTTAAAGTGCTTATATTACTTTAATTTATTAACCAAAAGCAGCATTTAACCTTTCTACTGCTGCTTAAACCTTAGACTTTAGCAAAGCTAAGTATGCTATATTAAATAAGCGCTTTGCTTAGTAAGTAAGCAATCTTTAATAAAGCTTATAATATATATCTTTTAACCTTTTAACCGCTAAACTCTTTATATTTATAAACAGCTTATTTGCAAATAATAAAGATTTAAGCTCTTAGATTAGATTTATATTTATTTTTGCAAACAAGGTTGTTTATATAAATAACTAATTTATAATTTAAGGCAACCTTATCTACTAAAGCTCTATCAAGTGTAAAAGAGTTACTTAAAGCATTTTAGCGTTAGAAATCTATGGTATAGTCAATAGTTTTAACATTAAACTAGCAATTGTAATAATAGTTTAACTAATTACAAACTAACTTAGTCTTCTACCTATTTCCTTTATTATATATATAGATTTATATTTATTATATAAGTGTTTTGTTAAGCTTAGTATAATAAAGGAGAAGCGTTTAATAATTAACATAATAGCACTTTGGCAATTATATAAACGGCAAAAGATCTTAGAAATTAAATAGATTAATAGGAATAATAACTTAGCTAACGCTATAACTAAAGCGTTGCTTAATTAAGCTTTAAAATAGCTTGTTAACAATAATTAATTAGCTATATAAATGGAAGGATTTATAGAGAGAGCTATAGATTAAAGTGACGAAAGGAAAAAAGGAAAGGAGAATAGAAAAGAGAAGCGTATATATATATAGCTAACCTTGTTAGGCAAGCAATTACTTATTTAAACGTTTTTATATAATAGTAGGAGAAAGTATACGATTATATAGCTAGCAAAAAGAGAAAAACTGCCAGTGTAGGTTTATAGCTGGAAGAAAGGACTAAGCCTACGTTTGTCTGATTAGAGGACTGGTCTGCCGTAGACCGGCGCTAGCCAGCTATGGCTAGTGTAGAATAAAGGGGGATATAAGCCACCTTCTATAGCCTTGTTCCCCGATGTGAATAGCCTTCCTTCCTTCCAATAACCACCAACTATAAATCAACTGCATAACTAATAGTGCACGATTCTACTAAGTGAGACCCTACCAACAATTATTAAGCAAAGTAATAGCAGTTTTAAAGGATTAAAAACAGCAGCATTATATATTTAGTACCACTAATATAAACAATTGCTATTGCCTATTCTTAATTACTAAGCTAGACTAATTTTAGTTTTTTAATATAACTTAAATATATAACTACTAAAGATAGTTAAATTATGCCTATTATAAAGCTAGTTTTATTAAAGTTATAAAAATCATAGACTTAGATATTATACTTTGCCTTTATATTTGCAATTAAATAAAACTAATCACTAATTGTTTTTAAATCTTTGCAAAGGGCTTTTTAATAGTTATATATATAATTAACGCATGTTTTAAGCTTTAAGCATTGTTAAATAAAGCATTGTGCTTAATATATCTTAATATATCTGCTATTATATGTCGCTAGCAAATAATTAGCTATATCTTTTATATTTTTAACCTAGAGCAAAAATCTACGCATATTTTAATTAAAAATATAATAAATAAGAGCCTTTTCTTTAGTTACAGTTAATTTTTGCATTAGTAGTTAAATGTTTGCTTTTATATATTTGCTATTAATATAATTGCAAAGTATAATAAATAGAACGTTATAGAGTGCAGCAGTTCAATTTTAGCTTATTCTTTTCAATAATCTAATTGCTTTAATTACAGTAATAATCTAGTTTTCTTAAAGTAAGCTAGCCATTGTTTATTGTAGAGAAACCGCGGATTAAAAAGATATATATTATAAAATAAAAAAAGTGCGCAACTTACTATTGCGCGCAACTTACTATGTAACCACGTTATAGTTTAATAGTATTTAAAAAAAGAAAATTAAAAATTAAAAACTATTATTTAATATTATAAAAAACTAGTTAAATTAATAAAAATTATAAATTAAATGTATTTTATTATTTATTAATGGTGAATTCACTAGAACTCTGTGGTAAATCCCTGGTAAATTTACTATCAAATTACTTATAAATTTCCCTATGCGAATACGTAGTAAATTTACCGTAGCTATGGTGAATTTACCCCTTATTTTAGTATAGAATCTTCAGTGAATTCGTGTCTTAAAACTCTACATAAATTTACTACGCTTAAATATATATACAATTACCGCAGTCTTTATTATTTATTATATAAAATATTAAAAATATAATAATAAATAAATTAATTATTATTTTTAAAAATTATAAATTATAAATAATTTATAAAATATATTTAATAATAGTTTTGCTATATTCTTTTATAAGTCAAGTGTTTAGCGTTTTAATTTATTGCATAATATTTTAAGCCACAGGGAAAAAGGAGTGCCGGCAGCGTTTTAACGCCCCACAGCAAGCGGGTAACAATGTCTACAGGTATAGTTAAGTTGCACAGCCGGGGCCTCGTTAAGGACACACAACCAAGGTACGGCCAAAGGCCGACCCATCGCAAGAGGCAGTGTAATTAAATGTGCTTCAACAGGTGGTACTGCTACCAACTCGAAACATCAAACCCCGGTCCTCATGAACAAATTCGAAGGACACTTCCTCCCTTTGGACACCACGTCGTCAACCTCAAAGTCAATCTCCTTCACCCCCTTGAACCCAAGCTTTGCATAAGCGCCTCTGCCCATGACCGATGCCTCCGTCGTGCACTCCAATCCGCCACGCCGTCTCGCCTCATCGAGGCCCCACTGCGTCAGCTTCTGCCCGATGCCTCTCTTCTGAGCGCTCGGGTCGACGGCACACACCTCCAGCGCAAATACAGCGGGGACTGCATCGTCCTCTTTGGCCTTGACCGTACTGACGCGGTTCAGGAACAGCGACTGGTACGCCTGCCTCGTGAACTCCTTCTCACCCTCGTCGGACGGGTAGAGTTCGTCGAGCCCGGACATGACGTTTGAGGGTACGTCGCCCCATCCTGGGACGAACGACAGCTGCAACCAGGTCGCGAAGCCCACGATGCGGTTGGTCTCGGTGTCGATGGCCTTTACAAACACGGTGTTGGGATCGCCATCTTTGTTGAGAGTCACGCTCCGCCAGCGTTTGATCAGTCGGGCGGCGTGCGCTTGCTGGCCCTCGTCAGTGTTCCAGCCGGGACTGAGGGCCGTCCAGATGGCGTCGTTGAGTTGCGTGCCAAAGGCGTTGGCTAATACATGGAACGAGGGAAGGAAATCTGACTCTGACTCCAAAGGGAGGATCTTTATGTTTTCAGACATTGGGTCTCTCTGACAGGTTTGCAATCGCCAAACGAGCGCACGTGTGAGACTTGTAGGAGGGGGGGGGGCACTTTGAAGCAGTAAGGACAGAAAACAAGATCGTTGCCGGTCGGATTAGAATTTCGGTTTTGACAGCAAGTGGGGTCTGCCTCTAAGCTCCACTTTGGACAAGGGGGCACCTGGGCATTGGAATTGTGGGTCTAGAGGTCTGTCTGGACGCGGGGTTGAAGCTGATATTTCACACCTATGCTATACCAAATAGTCAACCAGTGGTGTACCAGGCAGTGGCCCATGCAACCAAACCAAAGATGGCAAATTCAATAAAAGCAATGAGCAGTAAGGACTGCGGAGGGCAGAGATATTGAAAAATTCCATTGTGTAAGCTGATCATTCTCATGGCGACTTGTGCGTGCCTGCCCCCAGTTTTGTGATGTATACTCCAGTTTGCCTGAACCGAGAACAACATAGACTACCTTTCAGGCCTTAGGACCAGGACAATGACCTTATTAAATAGCTGCATCAAAGAGTCTCGTTAAATCTATCACCTATGGCAGCAAGTGCACACTCTTGGTCTGCACAGTCATCAACAACATGTTACATGGCAACAACTCTTGGTAAGCCACCATCGCCACACGGACATGGAAGTACTTGGGCATAAGCACACTTTGATAATGTCCCTGGCATGACCACTGCAGCTGCTGGCACGCAGGCCAGCGCAGCGTGAGTCTAACCAGCGACCATGCCAAGCTGAGATCTGTCCGATGCTTAGCCTCGAGTCTGACAGCAGTGGCGGTGAAGGATTTGCCAAGTACCCAAACAAGAATGGCACAAGCATGCGAGCGGCCGACTTTTCAGGCAAAGATGACACAGATGCTGACGTTTGCCCTGAATACGTGCAATACAGATTGAACCATCAGCACCGGAGAGTAAGCAGCCATGAAGCGGACGTCATCTGTTCAGCTGCCTTCCACTACAACCAATCACAGAAATATTAAATCAAATCCAAGACGGAAACATAAACAGACTAATATCTGCAGGGTCATTATAAGCAAGCCACCGGAAGCCATGGATGTCGACGGGCAAGAGGCTTTTATATACTTGCTCTGCTGATGCAATACCTTCTCTATCAAATTACCCAGGAACCGCCGAAGCCACGGCTGATGTGAATTTTTTCAAGCCTTGTTGGTCTATAAAAAGCACACCTGGACTGCGCTGACCAAGCCACAGCTGCCAAAGGGTGGCCACACTGGGTTTTTGGTTCTTATGACCCTGATCCAGAGGCTGAGCTTCGTGTCTGTCATGTGCCACATATACAGGCAATGCTGGAAAAGAGACACACAATATGTACCAAGACGCACTGCAGCCTCCTGTTCAAGTGCAATCTTAGCATAGCCTGCTCACCAAGCATTTCCGCGTGATCAAACCAAGCCCCTGAAGGGGCAAAGTGATTTTGGGCACAGGACAAAGGTTGAGGTGGATTTACATATAAAAGTCTGTGGTTCTGGGCGAATTCATCAGGTGTATGCACCATCAGTCTTGTGTTCTTAAAGATACCTACCACAGAGAAAACTAAATCATTACTCTCAAACACCTCTTACACGAAATGGCCAGCCAGAAAGTTCTCGCTGTACCTACAGCAAGCGGCCCGGCACCTACATCTTTCAGAATCGACAATGTTGATGACCATCTCAAGCCAGGCTCAACAAACCCCACACGTGCACAAGTGAAGGCTACGCCCAAAGGCGGCGTCCAGCCGGCCAACGGCGACCCGCCGCTGGGTGCCCTCGCCAACTTCAAGGGTGATTTCACAGGCAAGGGGTTCAACACGATCTTCCGCCCCAATAGTGGTGCCGCGACTGGAACGACGTTTCCAAAGCCCGTCTCCCCGGCGCCCCCGGCCGTCCCCAACGAGAACGTGCTGCAGCTCAACCTGACCACAGAGACGCTGCACTTCGACACCCCGCTGGGCAATGTGCCCAACAGAGGTTTGGGCCAGCAGCCCGGCAAGCCCCCGGGCCAGGGCGACATCTTCCTCAACGGCGTGCCGTACGTGCAGCGCATCAACGATGCCACCAACTTCGACACGGGCAAGGCCGACAACCCGAATCCGCAGGGTATCCACTTCGAGCCGGGCCTCTTCATGGCCGTGCCGGCGACGACAGACCCCGCCGTGGGAGCCTCGATAGTGCGTATGGGCTCGATCCCGCACGGCACAACCATTAACGCACAGGCCCTGGACCCCGTGCTCAACGACAACGTCGGAGATACCATCACCGTCCTCTCAGGCCCCACGATCAAACCCGTCGATATCACTCCCTTCGCCATCGGCAACCCGACCAACAAGATCCCCTTTGCCAGCCAGAAGGCAGACAATGACGACACCCCTCGCCTCCCGCAGGACCTGTCCAAGTTCATCCAGCAAGGCACCATCACCCAAGAGATCCTCGACGACCCCAACACCATCCTCCGCAAGGCCATCGAGGGGCAGAACATCGTGGAGACCATCGTCTTCACCGTGTCGACCACGCCTCAGGACGCCAACGGCGTGGCAGCCAACCCCGGGCTGGGCGGAGGCACGGCCAACATGGCGATGCTGGAGGGCGAGCCCGACGCGGCGAGCCCAAAGTCCAACGCCAACGCCGACGCCGCGCAGATGAGCGCCGTCTTCTGGATCGAGACGGTCCGCAGCACGCTCGAGATCCCGACGTGGGTGCCCGCCCAGGGCGCCCTGCGGCTGCGGGTGCCGGCCCCCAACGCCGACTCCCACACGCCCCTCGGGCCCGTGTTCCGCGTCGAGCCGCCGCACGCCGTCCGGGAGCCCGTGACGATCACTGTCGAGTGGACGCAGCTGCAGTACTCGCAGAATGTCGCGCTCAACTTTGCGGGCCTGACCTGGCCGCACGTCTCGGTGGCAACGCTGGTCCCAGCAGCTGAGCTGGAGGTTCCAGGTTCCGCGTGGGAGGGCCTGAAGGGGTTTTAGGCCTTGGGTAAAATCCAAGGGTCTGCTACCGACACGAAATCGCAGAATGCGCTTATTTGTGCGATTCAACGTGCTCAATATCCCTAGGAGCAATTTACTGTGTAGAGATGCAAATGAAACTTTTGAATCCATGCATTGGCACTTTGTTCTGTTGACAGCATCGATGACTCCAGTGCCGCTCTCCAGGGCTCTTAGGCTTGCGCTCTGCCTTCTGATTTCCCATTCTCGTTGTTGGCCATTGACTTCTGAAGCTTCTTTGGCCCTCTTTGGCCTTTTCACTTTGGCCGGTTCTCTCCACCCAGTCTTTCCGCCGTTTGTCTGTCTGTCCGTCTGTCTGTCTGACTGTCTGGCTGCCTGCTGGAATTTCTTTTCTCGCTTTATTCTTGGCTGCCCAGGTGGAAGGCTGCAGGAATACAAGGCTGGAGACTCAAAGCCCAATAGGTTAGCGTCAGCATCACAAGGTTTGAATCGAAAACGTACGTAGTGTGGCGAACGAATCTGAAACGTGTTCAGCACAAGATTACCCAGGTACAGGACTATGAAATCGGATAAACACAAGGATCGACTTTGTGCTCGAGCCCGGTCATTAGGGGCAGCTCTCGCCTGCACGGGCCAGCGTGGGGCCACAGGGTCACACTGCCTGTCAAGTTTCAAGCGGTGCCGTCACATCAACGCCCTGGCATGGGCTTGAGCTGGAGCTTCAGTGCTGCCTCTGCCTCTCCAAATCTACCATGGGTAGGTATTTCCTTTGGGCTTTCTACGTCTCTGAGCGTGAACGGGCCCCGCAAGAACTCTCACAGGACTCTGAACATCACATCAGAGGTACTCCCACAACCACTGGAACAATAGTCCCTGGGCACTCGACTCAGTTCAAGAAGCAGCCCCTCGCACCATCTTCCCAGCCACAAACACCACCCATCCTGCGCAGAGGACATCCAAAACCGCCATGGAGGACAGAGTTCGCTCGTTCAACAACCTTCGTCGGCCCGCTGCCACGCCTACCGGCCTGCCGAACCATTGGGTCTTTGGAGTCCGCCACGTCGCCCTGAACCCGCCCGGTGACCTCGTGCTGGCTGTCCACCCACAGAGCCATTTCGTGCTCCAGGCAGGGCCAGCACAGATCTTGTCACTGCCGACGGCTTCTGCCAAAGCCACAGCCATCATCCCTCACCTCCTCGACCTCTTCATCAAAGGCTACGAGAGTCCCGGTGGCAGGCGACCATCCGACCCGGAGCCATTCGCGCCCTGGACCTGGTCCACGGATGATTCGGAGCTGGCTGCAGCGATTGTGCAAGGCCTCAAGCAGCACCGAGTCTCGGACGCTTTCCACAACCTGAGCATCTGTTCCTCCGAGGAGCGCGAGATATTGGACGGCGCGTGGTCTCGTATTCTCGAGACCATGATGGGCATGATGGGCCGCTCCCCTGCCGAGGGAGCCATTGCCTCAGTTGTGCCCGGCGACGAGTCCAAGTGCCACGGATGCGGGCTCGGCCAGGACAGTTTCTCGCAGAAGTTGATGAAGTGCTCTGCATGCAGCAAAGCATTCTACCACTCACAGGCCTGCCAGCGGCGACACTGGAAAGACCACAAACCGACGTGCCTCGCCAACCGTCCAGGTCCTAGCCAGTCTTCAGCCTCGCCCAGTACCGCTGCACGCGCGAACATGGACGCACACAAGTACTACAACACGGTGGCGCGCACGGCACCCGACACGCAGGCGTTGCTGCGAGCTCTCAAGCTCGACCGGGGCTCGTCCCAGCTGGAGGGCTTGGCGTAAGATCCCCTTCGCACCACCTTGAACGAACGACCCAATGACGGCTGCTGACATGTGGGACTCACCAGGAAACCCATGAGACGCCTTGTCATCACTGGTCAAGATTCTCCGGAGAACATGGAGCTGCTCTTCGGGCCCAACTGGCGCAAGGACGCGGTGCACGAGGAAACCCGCATCGAGATCTTGCTCGACGCCCCTCCCGGCTCCCCTAGCTACGTCGTGAATGCGCAATTCAACGATAGGACCCTGGTCCGGTCGCCCAGGCCCGCCACGGACGCCGAGCAGCAAAAGATCACGCAGGTCAAGGAGATGCAAGAGACAATTCGGCAGCGCGTCGGCGCTGGCCGTTCGCCTTCTCGGGAGGACATGGTGGCTATCTTGACAGGGTTTGGGCCCGACTGCACAGAGAAACTTCCCATTTACTACCTCGCTGTGAACACAATGGACCAAGGTGTTCGGACTTAGGCGCTCGACCGCGGGGCGAGCTCTGCGGTGGGTGCAATTCGGCTTTACCTTCTCTGATGAGATATGTGTTTCTCTCGGTACCAGCGTTACATGCTGAGGTGCCAGCTCGTGAAAATTCCGGCTTCCCGCGAACACCAGTTGAGCTTGATGCTTGGGAAGAGGTAATGGGGAGGTAGGGGGTGACTCCGAAGCTGGTGCCGGAAACACCACATGTGCATGGTATCTCCCCCTTCAGCTCCAGGCGAGGCCGCTGTATGAGTTACTTATTGACTCTCCTTTGGGAACAAGTGCAGGGCACGTGATTTAATATGGTCCAAGTAGGTCGGGTTCCGATCCAAGTGTTACGATTTTGCTTTCAGTGTATATCTTGCTCAAGGGCATGTGACGAAAGAGGAACATGAGATAAAAGGTAGCCCAGGGTGATTTACAGCAATCCAGGTTTCTTTATAAACTGCTGTACTATAAGTTATGACGGTGGCAACGGACGCGCCCGAGGTCTATCAGAAATGCCTGCGCTGCGGCGGCAAGTCAAGTTGCCTGTGAGTACCTAGCTACCTGGTGTTTAAGGCAGGTAGACGAGTGGAAACAGTTGCTCAAGGAACCCTTTGAAAGGGCGCCCGTTTTTCCAAGGTAGTAGAAGGAACACCAGTTGTCGGCGTCGATTTGCTTGGAAAGGACCTCCCGCCATGGACGACCACGTAGACAGCCCCAGTCAAACCACCCCCCCGGGCCACAACTGCCCCAAGCCAGCACAGATATCTGGACCACAACAATCTGAACAATTACAACAGTACCATCGCACGAAACGGGCCGTGTCTGACGACCCCAGTTCCCCCATCGGAGGGTCCAACTCATGCCGGGAGATTATGTTACCTCAGAAATTTCTGTATTGCCTGGGTCACACCCTCGACGTCCTCGAAGACGTGCCAATGCCCGACATGAGGCAACACCTCCGTGGTCGCGTGTTGCATCGTCTCTGCCAATCTTAGCACATGAGATGGGGATGACACTTTATCCTCTGCGCCCGTCACGAGGAGCGATCTCGTCTTGTTACCCAGCCCCGCGAAATCGACTTTCAGATCTCCTGCGCCGGCGAGCGCCGTACAGCCTTTCGCGTAGCCTTCGGGGTCCTGAGATAAAAGGCTCATCTGCACGGCCGTAAGAGACAATGGTCTTTCCGACTGTGTCCTCGTCGAGGTGGCACCCGCAGCAACAGCAATGGCGACATTCCGCATGCCCTCTGCCCGGACAGTGGCCGCGCGCTTGATGCTGCCTTGAACTGCCGCTGATGGCAAAGGAGCCGGCGGGGGCCCGAGGAGAACGAGCCGGCTGATGAGACCAGGGCGCTGGGAAGCGAGTTGGCAGGCAACAAGGCAGCCCATCGAGTGAGCAACGACAGTAACGCCGGTGTGCGTTGGGGCCTCCAATATCTCGATGAGCTCTTCAGTATCCTGCGCGTAGCTCGAGATCGTAATGTTGGAAGTCGCTTTCGTGGGCGACATGCCGTGGCCCTCAAGGTCGAGCAGCACGCTGGTGTACTGAGAGTGGTCGGCCTTCTGCAAGCCGAGCTTCAGGAGAACGGGTGTGAAGAAGGACATGTCACCCCCTAAGCCATGGATGAAGACAATGGTCTCCGGGCCCTGACCAAGCTTCTTGGCATTCAGCTTCTTCCCGCTCCGCAACGACGTCAGCCCGAGACCTCCATTCGTAATCGACAGGTTATGTATCGGAATCACGCTTTCTTGCCGTATGCGCTTAGTGACGTGGTTGTTCGCATCCGAGACGACGACCTTGTTGCGCAGTGTGCCCAGACCAGTGACCGAGATCTCCACTACGTCGCCCGGCTTGAGGAAGACCGGAGGTTTCAGTCCAAATCCCACACCGAATGGTGTTCCTGTTGCAATGACATCGCCAGGCCGGAGGGTTTGGGACTCGGATATTGTCCTGATGAGGTTCGGGATGGAGAATATGAGGTCGTCAATGCGGCCGTTCTGGCGAAGCTCGCCGTTGACGTGGGTGGTCACCGTCAACGTTGGAGGCAGTGCTGACTTGGGCAGAGCCAGTGGGCCCATTGGGCAGTACGAATCTGCGCTCTTGCCGATGTAGAATTGCTTGTGGTCGCGTTGCTTGTCGCGGGCTGTCACATCGTTGATGATTGTGTATCCCCAGACATGCTGGTCCGCATCATCTTCCGAGACCTGGAATCCGGTTCTGCCAATGATGACTCCGATCTCGCCCTCGTAGTCCAGCGTGTTGGTGAAGTCCCGGTGAAGTAAGATGTCCTCTTTGTGACCGACAATCGACGTCGCCCTCTTCGTGAATACGACGGGGTGTGATGGAATGTCGTGTTTGTCGCTCGAGTCGTATCCGCTAGCATTGAACTCCTTTGCATGCTCACTGTAATTCTTGCCGATGGCCAGGACGTCTCTGCCACGAAGAGGCGCCAGGATCTCAAGGTCGTCCCTGAGGGGAAAAGGTTCGCCGCAGGCGACGACCCGCTCCGCGCCCGCCTCAATGATCTGGTACAGGTCCTCGACGGGTGTGCCGCTTTCGAAGGCGAGCGGGGTGACGGCCTGAGTCCCCCCGTCGAGGTGCCCAACCCTTGTCCGCGCAGTCCCGTCGTCCAACCTGTAGGATATGAAATTGCTCAGAGCTCTGGTCCTGCCGTCCTCCATGTTGGGCCGTGGTTGCTCGACACGCATGAGTTCCTCGTGGCTGGCTTTGTGGATCCGCCCATTGATCATGATAACGTTGAGTTTTTCGTGATCTTGCAGGATGCTGATATCAGCCAGCGGGTCTCCATCGACCAGGATGCAGTCGGCAAAAAACCCCGGCTGGATCTTGCCCAGCTCGTCTTCCCTCATGAAAAGCTTCGCCACACCAGCAGTAGCAGCCACGATAGACTCCATGGGCGTGAATCCGAGTAGCTTGACAAAATGCTCCAGGTCACGAGCATATGTGCCGTGAGGCGTCCAAGCAAACCCGTAATCACCCCCGGGCAAGACGGTGATGCCACGTCTGTGCATCTCGCTCAGTCCCTTCACAGCCACGTCGAGCTCCTTCTTGTATCCAACCTGCTCCGCCTTCTCGAATGAGTAGCCGAAGGCATCAGACTCGTAAATGGTAGCAATCAGCCAGTTGATACCGGGCGCTACCATGTGCTTATGCCTGGCCTCCTCGAGCATGTCCATGCCCTCATCATCAATCCACGAGGCGTGATAGATCACGTCTACGCCGTGTCTGATGCACATCTTGACGCTGTCTCGAGCTCTCGCGTGGGCGCAAAGCCGGACGCCTTGCCTGTGGGCCTCGTCGACGCAAGCTGCTGTCTCGGCGTCGGAAAAGTAGCAGTCCTGTGCATCGCGCGTCTCACAGATCTGCTCGCCCGACATGCTCAACTTGATCTGATCAACGCCAAGATCAATATGGTGCCTGATGACCTCGCGCATTTCGAGGGGCCCTTTGGCGATGGCTGTGATACCCGGAACAAGGTCTCCATCCTGTCACCCAGCGAGACTTAGCCGCCCTGCCAACAAGCGTTACTTGGATACGTACCGGAACTGCCATCTCTTTCCCATTGGCGAGATACCGCGGCCCGGGTATGTTTCCTTCATTGATGCTATCTCTGATCACGCAATCAAGCCGCTCTTTGGCCGAGGCAGCACCGAAACACATGGTGTACCCGCTGTCCAGATAGCACTGAGCCGATCGCGCCGTGAGGAGGGTGTGCTCTTCCACGCCAAGCTCACCAAGCTTCCCGAGGTCCCCATTGTTCCAGCTGAAGTGAGTGTGCGCATCTCCGAGACCACTCATCAATGTCCTGCCCTTGCCGTGGATTGTGCGCACCGCTGGGTCCCTCTCAAGACGGTCGACTTCTGGGACCTCGCCAACATATACAATGCGTTCACCTTGAGAAGGATCAGCGAGAGTTAACATCTTGTAAATCATATTAGGTCGAAGGACCCAAAGAACTGACCCTCGATATAGACATCACCTCGAGACGGTTTCCTGCCGGTGCTGTCGATAATGTTCACATCTCGGAACAACACCCTGCTGTTGGGATCCGTGCCCTTAATACGGTAGTCTCTTGGCTTAAGTGAAGGGTCGAACTGCACGAGATCATGGGGGTTCATGGTATCGACAGCAACTCTGGCATTGCTGATGCCATTGACATGGCCGTTGCCAAATACGTTGTGCTCGCTCATATCTGACGGGGCCATCTTGTAGCAACGTTGATGTTAAAAGACTGCAAAACATCTCCAATACCCAGGTAGCAGAAGACTGAAAGTACTGCGGACACACGCCTTGCACCATGGTGGGCAGCTTCTCCTCACCTTCGTCACCACTCGGGGCGGGGATGGAGCCACTGATACTCATCACAGTGGTGGTGTGCAACCTTGGACTCAAACATCGGAACTCCTCATTGTCATCCGCTTGATCGACATCTAGTGCTTACCGAGAGAGGCAGTG
The DNA here is from genome assembly GCA_026120015.1 of Dendrostoma leiphaemia. NCBI lineage: Eukaryota > Fungi > Ascomycota > Sordariomycetes > Diaporthales > Erythrogloeaceae > Dendrostoma > Dendrostoma leiphaemia. The sequence continues at coordinate 26,641 of JALRMF010000397.1, read as the reverse complement.
GAATCGCCGAATAATTGCCTGTGGTCATTTGGTGGGAGCAAACTCCGTCCTCATACAAAGATGCAATGACTGCCTGTCTTGCCTCCCGCGCCGGTGTCGTTGTTTCCGTCTGCGGCGAGGTTTGACTGATGCCATACCAACCAACCCATTCCTTCCACAGAAGCCCAAACAGATGATTCTGGATGGTCTGCCGGGGGGGGGGGTGGTTGCGGACATCATCGACCCTGTTATGTTGCAGTCCGGAGTCGACAGCTCGTATCCCAGTGTCACTCGGTGGCGTGCATCTCGACAGCGGTTCTTTGTTCTTGGCAAGAGTTGGAAGTAGGTGGAGTTTGTGTGGTCGTGGTTGCCGTGGACTTGGAGGATTTTGGAAGCCCCCGCGATTATGCCAGGCGCAAAGACCACAGTTGCCCGGTCGCTACAGGGCTGCGCGGACTTAGCCTGTCACAGCTGCTACAGCGGCGATGACCACTGAAAGAGAGCATGCAATTGAGCCAAGTCGTGCCGCTGCAGCAACCCCGGGGATCCAACAAACAACGAAAACATTCAAAGAGCAAAATCCAGAGACGAGTTCGTTGAACTGTCATTCGAAATCAGAAACGCCAAACAAATACCCCAGTGCGAGGAACCACTGTGCCATTTCTCACATACGTGCGCTTCTTTCCATTGCGACCTTTGCCATGCCTTGCGAACCTCGCCTCTGCTGCCCAATTCAATTACGTCTCCGCGAACCAACGAGTTACAACTCGCATCGCCCCCAGTTCCCTCTCTCCTACCAGTGAAACATCGACATCAAAATGCGTGGAGATCAGCAGGACGGCAGTGGTTACAGGCGAAGCGGGACGCCGTCACGGCCAAGGTGTGCTGGGCCGGTGGAGGAGCAGTCGACCTCTGGTCGAAGGGGGTCCGTAACGGCGTGAGCATGGTCGACGTCCAAAGTTGCAGCCGAAACCAGAGCAGCCTCGACATCAGCCTCGAAATCAAATGTCACAAAGACGGTCAATGTGCGAGGCCGATCCCCAGCGGCCGTCGTCGCCCTTTGCTCCGCGCCGAGAGATAGGGCGAACTGGAGCATGCTTCTCAAGGCTCCGGCAGCTGAGACAAGGTGCAAGGACGAACAGTTGAGTATCCGGGAATGGTAGCACGGGAGGGCTTTGGGCACGTTGGTGCGTCGCCATCAGACCAGACCTACGGTGGCAGGGGCGCCGGGCCAGAAGCTGATACCGCCCCCCCCCGATATTCCTCCTCTCTCGACCGACGTCAATGCTGCTCGATGGTCACGACTGGGTTGGTCGTGGAGGGATCACGCCGCTCGGGCGGCATGCGTACGAAGGTGTTCTCCACGAGGACTCGCTTGTCGTGACCGGCAAATACAAGGTCGAGAAGATTCAGAGATCGGCGCCCCAAACCAAGAGAACCTCGATCGGAAGCCATCAGTCTCCTGCGATGACCTCCTCGTCTCGTGCCTCGGAGCACAAAGAAGAACCAAGAAATCGGTCAACGAGCCCGCCGGCGTGCAGTGCAATGTCTGTGGCCGGATGGATCACGCCGAAGCCAACTGCGCCAAGCCATCCAAGCATCGCGACTCGCGATACTGCTTTCTGTACCGCGGACAACATCACCGGGTCGACGGCTGCCACGTCTTCGATGGACGAGGGCTGGTACAATCTGGGACAGACCGAGGCGCAAGTCGAGGCCGACGTGGCTCTTTTTGTCGAGACCTATCGAGTTCCAGAGTCCTAACCGCGCGGACCCGACACATCGTGGCATTGGGCCACTTCCGTCGCCCGCCCCATGTCGTGCTGCCATCACAGTTTCGATCGGATGGATGTCTACGCCTCAGCCGTGGTTGACTTACGTCTCGAGACATCGCGCAGTACTGAGTTGCTTGACAGACGTTGTATTAAACCAAAAGTGCTTTTTCCTGATTGTACCGTCGCCATTCCTCCTGGTTGATGCTGCCAGGTCCACCAACCAATATGGCAAGCTCGCGATGCTTCGCGAGGCATGAAGAGAACGTCCAGACGATGCGTCCGGAGAGTTGCCTTGCAGCGCGAGACTTGGGGAGTCGGGCGGCGCCAGCGTCGCAGCCAGAGTGTCAAGTACGGTGCAAGCGAATCACGTCCGCTTGGACAGCAGCCATCTCGCAGCAGATCAACTTTCCTGGCACCAACTGGAACGCACATCCCGATCATGGTGTCGTCCTCTACAGCGGCTTGTGACATGGTGAGAGTTACGATGGGGGCAAACAATTCCTCGGCTTGTTGGTACAACCACCGCTGAACTACAATTCCAGGCAACCGGGTGAGTATCCCCAGGTCACGACGGCTTCTGTGGAGTCCACGCGCCACTGTCATTTCCACTGACTCCTTCCAGCTCCTTTTCTTTAGGACACGAAACCCCGCGACCGACTGGCCACGCTCTATTCTGCCACTACAATGCTGTGTTTGGGGAAGAAGCAGAGGTCGGTGATAGCCCTGGCCCCTCTGATCTGTCGAAACCCAGTACTTCCGAGCCGAAATGCCCCCATCTTCTTCAACTTCCTCAATACTCTCGCCAATTCTCTCGTCGCCATTATCGCCGCTGTCGACATCCCATGTTGTCATGGCCGACACGTGCGACATTTCTTTCTTGGCAACTGTCAACGTTCACCATCCCATTCCCAGCGTGTTTGGGGCTCTGCGATTCCCCGGTGGGCGATTACAATAGCACCCTTTCGCAACATTGGACATTTTCGGCATGGAGGTATGTGCTTCACTCTTGTCCAGCATCCTGATGGATCAGCATACATGACAAGTCAAACAGAATCGAGATGTGTAACTGGCTTGCAGAGTTGGCGGACTTGTGGTCGACTGTCGAGACGTTCCCCGAACCTCCCCGCCTCTTCCAGCGCTCACCACGACGACCGACTTTGCCCGTATCCTCTATTTATTGTTCTGGCCTGTGGTGTGTCACTGTCGAAACCACAGGCCACCCTCGCATGTACTGGTTGCGCCTTTCCACGGGCCTCGACAGAAGGCGCCTCTCCACCAACTGGCCTCAGGTTCTCGGGCTACCTTTCCACCATCTTCGCCTTCGCCCAACCTTTGCCTTCTCGGAACCACCGTCTCTGTCTCTCTCGACCTGAAGCAGGCCCTGAAGCAGACCCTGCTTGCAATCACCTGTCCCTCTCGCCTTTGTGGTGATGGATTAGCCGTGACAGTTCCGCCGTCACTCGAACTCGAAGTTGAACTCGGCTCGATCTGAACAAGTACTAGGCCGCTAGGCGTTCACATCTGCGAGAGGATACACAGTTGCTATTACACAAGGGTGGCCGAGAAGCTCGACTGGGCGATGTCGTATCCGAGGAGGAGGACGGCATCGACGACAGCGTCTTCGCTGACCTGAGCCAAGAGCCGAGCCGCGCCGATTGCGATGATCAGGATCATTCCATATTCCAAGCCTATAGAGACATGGGCAAAGTCATCAAGAGGTAGAACAGGGGATGTAGGCGGAAGAGGAGGCAGCATAGCAGAACGACAGCATCTACGACGACCCTCAACATCAAAGATGACGTCCGCGGCAACACAGACCTCTAGCCATCGGATGGTATCGAATGATACACAAGGTGAGACTGTACCCACCCTCCGCAGCTATCTCGACGAGTCTGATCAAACGGCTCTTCAGCTGGAGCCCATTTTTCAGAAGTGCTGGATGTTGCCGTCCCTACTTGACTGTGCAAATCTGAAGACGATGCAGCGGGCCCAGACGACTTGCTGAATTGTTCAACCTCTTTGACTCTAGGACCACCCTCGATGTCTTCATCCGAACTTGTGACCGCCCCAGAACTCTTTACCGCCACACCCAACATCTCCCCTGCGCGATCGACATCTCCCCCCAAGCCTTGCGATTACCTAGGACGCCAAGTCAGAACCGATCCCCGAGATGTCTTTCAACAACCAACACCCCGAACCCACCCAGGGATGGGTTAGAAAGATAGGCTGGGCGGCGGTTGGATCGAAAGTCGTCCAGCCTGAGGCAGACCTGAGCCAGAGTCTGATCCGGGCTATATGGAAGAGCATGGAGGAGAAGGTGAACTGTACAACGACGCTGGTATCCATCCGGTCGTCGACCATCGATGCCATCTTCCTCGGGGTCCGGTTGACAACCTTGTGATCGGTTCAACACGTTCAGGGTCCTCCTCGACCATGTTGCGGTCCGTGTTGGGGAAGACGAGGCGTCGACACAAAGGGTCCTGTTGGCCCTACGCTTTTGGTTCAAGTCACAGTGGAAGCAAGAGTTGACCGCGGCGAGGGACGTTCGTGTTCAACCCCGAGCTCGGATGGGAAATGGACCAGGTAACCGCGATGGGGCCAAGAGGCATCGCTGACCAAGGACCATCTATCGCCAAGGGCCTGTCCGCGGCCGGGCAGAGACCCAGCATCAGAAAGTCGGACCTGTCAACCCGTGCAGGATGAATGACACGGACAGCCTTGGTGATCCGGGTATCTAGGGCGCTTCGTGAAGCCTGTTTGGGCATTTTAGGAGCCCCCTTGCGACCCGGTCATCGACGGCCTTGGGGCTTCGGTCAAAAACACCAAACAAGTTCGGGGCTAACACCAAGTCCAGATCTTTGCGCTGATTCCGCCTTCATCAGCCTCATCAAAGCCCTGCAAGTTTCAATGTCAATGTAACTCGTCGGATTTGAGATTCCCAAAATCTACTCTACGGAACAATGGTGCAACGGATTCATGTACGCTGCACCACCCTCTGTTGGTGCCGCCGCGTCGAGCCGGCCACCATTTGTCGAGCTGTACGATATTGCAGACCAGAGCTCACGAGGACCTTCTTGCTGACGAACTTGCGCGTACGCAAAGATTTATTTCTTTTTTCCTTTTCCAACGACGACTCGGTATTACTCCTGGATGGCCAACCGGGTGCGCTTTGGCCCTCGCGAACAGATCATCACACATGACAGACATTCTCCACGCCCGCTGTCCACTCTCTCAGAACATCAACCAAACCCAGGCGGTTGTTCGGATGGAAGCTCTCGCATTACACTGGTCGACCATCCACGTCCGTTGCATCCAAGATGAAATATCACCCAACCTGTGTAGCCCGTGGTCGCCAAACTGACTGACAGACTGTACTTCATCGATCGCGACCGTCTTTGGATCATCATGGGTCTTATTCTTGGAGTTTCCTCTCCCTTTTTCCAATTTCCATCTCTTTCCATCGATGAAGACTATCTATGGATACCTTCCGTGTCATGGGCCGTCACCGAACCACGGCTGTTCCTTCCAAATCCACTGATGACGACAGCCCATCGGAGCCTTCTGTGTCATGTGCCGTCAACAAACCATCACCCGTTCCTTCCAATTGTCCCCATTGCGTCAGCAACCAGTGCCGCTCTTTCCAGCCACGGCCCTGTCAACAAACAACTTTGTCATCTCGCGGCTCGACAAGTTCCCACCAACACTCCCGACACAACCGCTCGCGGTCGGACTCTCAATACACATCACCTCCAACTCCATCACCCGGTCCCTTGATCATCCTCCTCTTCATTTTCTTCGTCACTTCCTCTTCTTCGCTGCCTTCGTCAATCTCTTTTTGACACATGTCAACTCTCGACAGGCGGCTCGCGGCTTGTGCTCTCGTGGAGGTCGAGACAAGCTCAGCCTTCCGGCACTCCTCTCTTGTTCCTCCGACACGACGCTGAGTCTCACGATCTTTCCACCTCGCGCACCAAGTCCAAAGTCCTTCTCGTTTGATCTCCACAGCCATTGACTGTCTTTCAGGTCGGACGGACCCTACCAAGACAAATCCACCCCAAGCCTTCAATCCCATTCCTCCTCCACGGACAAGGCAAATTCGCACCCCTCTGTCTTCTCTGTCTGCTGTCTCCTGGGCCACAAGGGGAGTATCCATCCGAGCCGCTCTTCAGTTCGGCGTCATGCTGACCCTTGAGCCTAGCCAAGAGGGTGTGCCATTCTCTCCAGGATGTTTTCCGCTGGTGCGAATGATCTTGCATTACTGCCTTGATGGCGCGCTCTCGTGTCAGGACCGGTCACCTCTAAGTTCACATCCAGCACCGTCTCTATCTTCCCCATCCTCTACACCACAGATTTCGCAATGCTCGAGGCTTTGTCAATTCTCTCCGTCGCCCGTGGCATTCAATTCTCCGCAATGCTCAACACTTTGCAAGTTTCTTCTTCATCCAGTGCACTCCAGTCAAGACTCTGGCAACACCCTCACGATACATCACGAGACTGACAAGACTACGAAGCAGTGATCCTCGTCATCCCACAAGAGTCCTCGAGGCAACGCAAGTCCCGTCACCAACGACACCCGACGCTTGGAGCCGACCCATCTGCCGAGACCCATTTTCCATCGAGCACAAGACCGAAGCCTCGTCGTCTTTGAAGTCCGACATTGGAACACGTTCACAGGGCAATTCCATCCTTCGCCCAACGAGCACAAGACTGAAGCGTTGTTGTTGTCAGGTATGCTTCCCTCCCGCTCCAGAGTACCATGTGCCACTTTCAGCCACGCAGGTCTCTCGACAAAGACGATTCGTTTTGATCTCCATCTCCAGCATCAGTCATTTGGTCTATCGCCGTCCAGCGTGTTCAGTGTCCTCATCCACCGCAGTTGTTTGGTTTCCCTCTTGCCTTCGTCGCCACGCCGATCCTGCTGAAGCTTGTGATGAACTCTCGTGTTCCGTTGGTAACGCGGGAGGTCTCGTCACGTAAGACTCAACCATCCTCTGCTTCGATCCCTGCCGTACAACACTCTGTGTTCAATGTTTCGCAGGCCCACCACTTGAAGAGCTGGTTCCGTGTGCGTCGCCCCCTTCTCCTCTGTCTGTCTTCGTCCTGTTGCTGACGCTGCGGCTCGTGCTGTGCGAGGGAACCAATCGGCCTTCTCCCTGAAGTGCTTTCGACAAATTTCGAATTCCACATCCCATGCTGTTGACCCCCCCCCCTATCGTTCGTTCCTGACGCCGCAGGTAATGGCACACGAGACAAGCAGTCACCTCAGTCTCGACTTGTCCTTGACAAAATCTCCAGGCTGTTGAGCACCCTCTCTCCCACTTGTCTTTGTGATGTTGCTGACGCCCCAGATGGTAGCGCACGGGACAGGCAGTCACTCTTGTCTCGACTTGTCCTTCCAGCTCGTCGTCCGCCGAACCAGGCAGAATTGCCACCTGTCCATCCACAGCTCCTATTGCAGCAAGCTCAAACCCACCAGGTAAGTCCATCACGTTCCATCGTCCTCGGCGCTCTGTCAATCATTGCGTCACGATCGTTCGACACTCGCGTCCAAAGCGATACCACTCTACCGTGCCAGAATTCAATCCTCCAAGTTGTTGAGCCCCCTTGGTGAAGTATTGTATCTGTACAACAATTTGGTCTACGCTGTCCCCATCCCCTCTGTTGTTGCTGACTCTGCACACCATGGCACACGAGACAAACAGTCACCAACGTCGCGACCTATCTTTGACAGACTCTTTCGCGGTATGTTGAGCCCAGTGCGTCAAAGTGTTGTCTGCCTGTACCACCTTTGTGTACGCTGCCCCTATCTCCCTTATTGCTGCTGACGCCACAGGTCATGACACACACAAAAAAAGCCAGTCACTTCGGTCTCGACTCTCTTTGATAAAACATTTCGTCCAGCATGTTGAGCCCAGTCCGACAAAGTGCCGTTCGTGTGTATTTCATTCGTGTACGTCCGCTACTTTGCCCTTGATGTTGTTTCTCATGGTACAGGCCTTGCCGCACAAGAAAAAGAAGGGCATCCCCCTCGTCTTGGTTTTTTTTCTCCCCTCAGAGTCCCATCTTCGGTATCATCGGGCCATTGTGTCATTTGTTCTCCCCGTGGCATCACATTTGCGTATGTCGCCCCTTTCAATCTTCTTGGCTTGTATTTCTGTTGCTGACGCCCCAGATCACGTCCCGCAAAAGACAAAGTCTAACCCATCTCGACCATTCTCTGACAGGATCCAATGGGTGGCATGTCGAGTATCCCCCTCCCCTTCTCGTCCCTCCTCTTTTCGCATACCGCCATTGTTGCTGAATGCCTCGGACATGTTCTAATGTTTGGGATGTCGAGCCACTGCTTGCTCTATTGTCTGAATGCATCACCTTCACGTGAGTTCTCTCGCCCTCTTGAATCGGAGTTCAAGATGCTGACCAGTGACTTGGCGGAACTTCGTACGCCTCGTACACCTCGTACACTTGCCCAAACGGAACTCGACATGACATCCAAGCCTCCTCTTTCCGACACACGCAGGCCAGGTGTCGCTATCAGTGAGTCGCTTGTTCCAATTTACCACCGGTGGCCGCAGTGACGACTCCTTGTGATCGAAGTTGAACAAAGATAAGTTGAGTCTTACAATCTTCCATTGCGCATCAGAAGATTCTCTCATACCTTTGGTCCAGTTCTCTACATAACTCTCGTGGGCAGCGTCGAGGGCACCTCAAACGTCCACCTGAGCCGTTTCTTCCTCGTCCCCTTGGTGGTTCAGCATCTTGGCCCGTCCTCGGCAGGTCCGCCTCTTCATCTCTGTCCTCTTGCTGGCCCAGCAACCTCGGCCCGTCCTCACCAAGTGAACCAATCCGTCCCCGTCTTCTTTTCAGCTCAGTATCTCGACCCGTCCGCGCCATGTGAGTCTTTCCATCTCCCTCTTGTTGTTGGCTCAACAACTTCACCAGGGGTGCCTCTCCCGTCCCCTTGCTGGCCCGACATCTTGATTCGTTCTCGCCAAGCGAGCCTCTTCCTCCTGTCCCATTGATGGCACAGCATCTCGGCCTCTCCTCGTCAAGTGAGACTCTCCCTCTTTGTCCTCTTGCTGATTCAACATGCTGGTCCGTCAACGCCAGGTGAGCCCCTTCCTCTTGGTCCTTGATTCTTCCGCGTTTCGGTATATCCTCACGAAGTGTCACGCACTGTACGCACAGATTTCTGACTTTTCTGAAAATATAGTTCTTCTTCCACAACGCAGATTGGACTGCTCGACGGTGTTCTCGGCCTTTGCGGACAAGACATGCAGGTTTGAGCCCGCTTCCCATCCCCCCCCCCCCTTCTCCAGATCCTCCGTGACTCTTCGACGTTCTGATCATTCGTACCAAAGTGAGGTCTGAGTGGTTTGATTGATGCGAAAGGGTGAGAGCATTGGAGTTCATTGCCATGTTGAACGACCGCTTGAGATACGTGTCCCTGGTGATCATCAAACCCGAAGCCCAAAGCATCCTCCAACTCCACCGAAGTTCTGATCCTCAAACCTGAAGAAGGATGCGTCCTCAAAGTCTCCTGACCCCTCGGCCTGGCCACCCATCCACCCCGGTGCTGTTTTCTCCTCGCAATTCTGCGCCATATTGCATGATATTCCTGTCAGCATCACCCCCGCTGATGTCGCGTGAACCATCCTCCCATTCCAAGGTTGCCAAACGTTACACTATTGACTCCTTTTCCAAAGTGTGGGCACTTAACGTGAAGTAAAGGGAGCCAAAGCCACCGCTTCCTGTCGATCGTGGATGTTCCCTTGTCTTTCAACAGAGTCCTGTTCACCACCATTGGGGCCGTCTCCCATCATCCATGCAGACCTCATCTCTCCCATACCATTGTGGCCTCGCAGCTAAGGTTAACCGTACCCACACTCACACACCAGCAAATTACCATCCGCCTCTGGCAACTCCTGGTCCGTGATTCCGCTGTATGCTTCCCTCTCTCTCATATGATAGCCACCATGCCCAAAATTCCCAGAAGCTGTCACCTCAACAGTCCGCTTCGTCGAGTCCAGGCATCGATTCATCTTCCAGCCAGTCCGGATCGGTCTGCCGTGCCACTCCGTGTGCCCCTACCTCCACTTCTTCCTGCAAACCTTTTTTCCCAAAGATGCTTTTTCGAAGGAGCCTCTGTCCACAAACCATCGACATATCGGAAGATATACCTCGCCCGCCCATCCGCTCGCTGATGCCAAAAGTGGCATGCGAAAATCTCTCGAGGTGCGGCGGCTCAGGTTCTCCGTGAGAATGCAACTCCAGCCTGATGCCCAGTTGTCCCTGAATCGATACTCCGATGCCCTGCTGTGATCCCAATTGCCCTGAAGTCATTGTCCAATATCCTGAGGTGGAGATCCGATCCCCGATCCTCAGACTGAACGTGTAGAGTACTTCGGTGACATCGTGCTGTGCATTGCTGACACAGAGTAGAGGGAAAGGGCTAGCACCAATCCAGCCACCCTATCCACGATGCCAGCATAACCACCCCCGAAATGCCAGTTGATATAAGTGTCAGACTCGGTCAGTCTTGGAACGGCCAACGAAATGTGCACCTTGGGACTGTACCCTTGGAGCTAAGTCACCGTGATACCCTTCGAACCTCCACGGACATTGTGGCAAATGACGCAAGTCCCGGATAAGGCTCGAGACTATACCGACAGGTTCGAATCTACCTCATACCAACACGCAATGGAACAAGCAGTGGAAGTACGATCCCACTTGAGATGCCAGAGGATGACGAGTGAGTTACACTGTCTCGGGCTGACTTTTGCACGTGTAGTCCGATCCCAAGGAGGCGTCCAGGACCTGTCATGGAGCCCTTCTGGTTGTAAGTACCCTCCATCTTTCCTGCCTGGTCCAAAGGTCAGAATCTATCCGTGTCTCACGCGCAGTTGCCAGCGCGTGTGCGAAGCGGGGCAACGGCGAGTTTGTCTTTGGACCCAGAGCTGGTGTTTCCCGTGATGGTCTGGGTTGTATACTGCTGCTCACGAGTGGACCGCTCAACACAGAGAAGCCGTGCCGCCAGTGTCTGCCAATCCGCTGACCAATTCTGTTGATGTTGAGAGGGCCGAGGAAATACCCCGAAACCAATCAGACAAGCGTCCCAATCACTGACATTGACAAGGGATGAAGCCGAGGCAGGCCCTGTGTCGTGCAGAAGACTTGAGCTCTTGGCGTATGTCTCCCCAAACCTTCAGCCACCCTTCCCCCCTTCTTGTGCTATCGTGACGGATCCGAAGGATCAAACCTATGCTTTTGGATCAGTCTACAGCTGACGACGCCTTGGACAGCAGAGATATGCAAATGTGATGTTGCCGATGAAATGATACTGGACAGTCACCACACACCACATGTCGTCAGCCGCCGAAGGCAGGACCGTGGAGCCCTCATCTTGGCTCAGCCAGACTGCACGACAGAAGTTGAGTGCATCCAGAGATTTTGACATTGGCACGAATCCCCTTAACTCGCATTGTCCTTCATGACGCCTTGAACCACTCGTCCATCGCCCTGGCCGACGTCCATGCTCGCCGTCTGCTCTCTTCGCGTCGCGGGCAAAGCTAAATGTGGACTCTGAAGAATGCGCAGACAGGGTCCAATGTGGAACCTTTGTCAGGGCCTGCCATGGAACCTGACAATCCCCCTGTTTAGCGGTCTGATGAGGAGCCGCGTCTTGTATGTCTGTCATTTCTATCTTTCCTTTGTCCTTTGCTTGTGTTACTGTTTAGAACAGTGGGTCAAAAGACAACTCGACCGCCAGTACACCCTGAGGATACACGTTCAAGTCAGCAGGCCGGGTTGGGTAGGTTGTTGCCTCATCACTGTCTGGTGTCCCTTTCAGTAAGTCTATCACTACGAAGGGGGGGGGGGCTGCGATTCAGTGGTCTGACCATGTTCCAGATTCTATATTCCGTCCATTCGAACCGACCTCTCTCGATCCTCCCACTCGACTCCGTCCCTTCGATCCGGCCTTTCTCGACCCTCCTCCGTCCAATCCGTCCACTCGACTCCGTCCCTTCGATACAACCTTCCTCCATGCTCATATTCTGTCCACCCGAGCCCGTCCCTTCCATTCGACCTTTCTCGATCCTCTTCTGTCTACACGATTCTGTCCATTTGACTACAGTCCCCCGTCCATGCGATCCAACCAAGTGTTCACCTTCGTCTCATGTTTCTTTGAAGCGAACATTCATCGGAAATCGTATTTTGGCGCCGTGATCTTCAACACAAGCTGGCTCGCCAGGCACGGGGCATGCTTCACGAGAATTGTATGGATTGCGCTCGGCCCGTCGAGTCGTGAGGACAATTGACCTTGACATGCTACAACCAAAGAGGTGACTCTTGGAGGGAAGCTTGCTTTGCACGATTACTTCACCCTCTCTGTGCCAGCCTACCCGTAAAGTATTCTCGTCTTGGCCCTCCGGTAGCCCCCTCCCCCCAGCCACGGTTTGCCCTGATCCCGAGACCGTCCGAGAGCGTGGCTCACTATTCATGCTGTAGCCCGCTTTCGACCTCCTGATGCTTTCTGGTCTCTTCAAACCCTCCCTACTGTCATGCCTCTCTGCCATGGAAAAGGTAACACGACAGTTGAACTCTATGTTGATGCCATGCTCTTCTGCCCACAACCACGTATGACAGCACTCTCCTTGATGCATTCTTTTGCCCTCGCATGGGTGAGCTTCAGCGAGTTATGGCAGATTATCGCACAAGGTAAGCTCCGTCATGATCTGACGCGCGGTCCACGGATCTTTTCGTTCTTCATGTATCGTGGGTAGGTTGGAGTATGTCAGTCTTGCCATTACATTTGATCCACAGTGGACAGGCCCATGATGGAAACTCCAGGACAAACAGCCTCGTCCCTAGGGCCGCTGTCCGGTCGTGCATGTGATGAAATCCCGCGCGTGGTCTCGACCCCCCAATTCCATCTCCTTCATTGCACAGGTCATCATGATTCAAGCCCGAGGTTCTTTGTGTCCTGCGTGAGCCCAAGAACTTGTGCTTTGCCTAGTCCTACGATGTCCATGGATGTTTCGAAAGGCTTGGGACCAGTGCCTAGACGGTGCGCTCAGGGAGGTGCTTTCGGATTCCAGGATCCGATGTGCAGCGTCAGCATCTTCCTAGGTAGAAGGTCGTTTGGAGTGTTAGGCGCGGGATTGGAGAACAGCAATGCGTGCCTCTGTCCGTTTCCAGGCATATCCTCCGCGGAACTACAACCGGAAGCGACTGGGCAAGTATCCTGACAGCTTTCGTGAAGGTGGCGCGTTATCTACTGACTGCTAAGCCCCCCCCCCCCTTCCTCGTTGATCTTAGCGAGACGGTGCTTTTCTGGTGACCGGCCACAGTGGTCTGTTGCCAACATGAGAACTTTGAGGGAGAAGCAGACGTAGACTGTTGACAATCCTTCTGCTCTCTGGGATTCCGTCCCCATCGTGCCTCTTTTCTTCCTTCACCTTCGTCCACTCTTCACCTCTCGACCACCCTCGTTCGCAATCTCGATTCTTGCAAGATCGGATGACCTGCTATCGTACTTGACGAATTTTCGGTTCATGGTTGAAGTCGCACCCGAGCTCATCCTCCTCCTCTGTAGACGTAGACGGCCGTCGACTTTGCCATGGTTACATAACCTACCCTCATTACCAGGAGTATAACTGCCACTGGAGCTGTCTTCTCTACAGTCTGAAATTTCAGATGCTCCAATTAAAAACAAACGAAAACCCTCGAGCTACGCCGAACCATTTCGTTGCTCACGACGCCAAAACGGAGGTTGTGGCTCGGCGCTCTGCGCTCGCCGGTCTGGGACATGCATGAATAAAGGCCAAGCCATTGGAGCTGGAGGTAGTACGTCATCTCCGGGTGTTACCCATCCAAGTGTGCCATTATACAAGGCTGGGGACGGCAGCTGCTGGAATGATTCGTGTCTTGTGTATGGACAATCACCACCGACGATGCGTCGCGACACGAACGATGCACACTACCCCGTTTTCCGGAGCCTTTCCCCAGGCTAGATGGCATTTTCGTCGAGAGGAGTGACACAAAATATGCGGCGGAAAGAAACAAAACAATATCGTTATGCAAATGTAAATTATCCCTCCGAGATCGTGCAGATGTCGGTGGGTCTTGGTGCTGCAAATCTGAGGACGGAGGACATTTGTGCGTTCGGGGCGGGGGGGACGGTGTGAAATGGCGCTGACATGCTATGCTTGGGCTGCAAAGCGCCCAGAGTGCTGCACTGCTCAGCGGCCAAGTCAGCCTACAGCGCCAGCACGCCCAAGTGGTGGCCAGGGGCGGTGACTGTGAAATGGGCCCGCCGGGTACTTGGCGAATGTACTTGTACTATGTACCTCGAACCTTGTAGAACCAATCAGCTGCGCCGGGTTTTCCCGATTAGGAAACTCTGCGGCTCTGCTTGTACTATACCTTTAACCAACGACATGTACTGTACGATCACATACGGATTGTGGCCTCTCGATACACGAAAGCTAAATATCTGGCTGTCGTCGAGCTCCCCGAGACGTACCAGGCGCAACCCATCCCAGTAAACATAGGCTCAAATGTCTTGGTAACTTCAAGAGGTCATGGCAACCCACATATCTTGCTCTGGAGATGACTGTCAAGCCCGCAAGCTCCCTCGCCCTCGGGCAAGTCACTCGGTCACGGAGGGACGGGCCATCATCTCGAGTTTGATCTCTTGGCTGAGCTTCCCGTTAAGGATGGTGTCTCGGATGCCCAACACTTTGCCCCGCTCTTCATTCAAGTATCTGGTCGACTGGACTGGGCCGTCGATCCCTCCGATCTATCCTTGTTTCCCACACCGAATTATTCCAAGGGTGGGATCTTCTCGCGCCGCAAACACGACTTGCGAGCAGCTGTTTCGAGTCTGCCTTTGTGCTCGATCGTCTTCTTCTGTTGGCCTGAATTTATGGAGTGATCGCTCCTGGGATGCTCTTGTGCGAGGATAATAATTAGCTCTGACACATTCACGGCCTCCTGTCCCCTCTCGTCTCTGTCGGCTTCTGGCGACCAGTCATGTCTCTGGACACTGCGATTGTGGCCTGCGACGGCTGCGTCTCGTTGACGCTGGGACCGTCCATCATGGCCATCGCCTTTGGCGGTCGCAAAATTATCATTAATTTCTCGTCCTCCTATTGTTTATTGTTCTTCGTCGGCACCATCTTTGTGACAACCGCCTTGGCTTAGGTGTCTTGGCCTGGAACTATTCAGCATCCGAGGAGAGCCGCCCCAGGCTGCGCTCTACGCACTCCGGGACGCGATTGACGAGAAGGGCGAGATTCATGTTCTTGTAACTCGGCCAGCGCGGCGCAGTCGGTGGTCTGCTTTGCGACATCTCTCTTCTGCTTGTTCCAAGTCTTTGCCTGAGGCTGGGACGCGTGTTTTGAGCCCTCTTTAACGCCCGAGGAGGCCTTTCGGGCCCCTGAGGTCGCTTGTTCAGGTCTGGCTCGTCATCCTTCGAACCTTCGGATGGACCGAGGTTACCCAAGGCCTAGATCCCAGGGAAAAGATCATCTCGAGCTGCTGACGCGCCTTGTCCCTAGACTCGTCTAATTTCTTGCTGTAGAGGCCAAGTCTATCGACACCTACTACAACCTGTTCTTCTCCCCAGGCTGTCCACGGAGTCCGACATGGACTGTCATCGTGAGGCCGTCGTTTGCTTTGATGTTGCAACGGGTGGGTATTCGTCACGGGAGCTTGAGTAGGTAGGTTCGAGGCTGGTTCACGGTCGACCCAATTGGTATTGATACGTTTGATGCCTTTAACTTTTGCTATAAAGGTTAGCCAGAGTAGAGTACACGTCTATATGCTGATGCAAAACTTAAAACGCATAGGTATTTAGGTGTTTGGGTGCTCCTCAGTCTCAACCTGCACGCCAGACTGCTGCAATGGCAGTAGAAAACGCGGCACAGCCAGCTGCTTGGGCGTCGGCTTCGTTTCCGTTGCCTGACAGAGGGCCGAGATCGTCCAAGTCGGAGTTCCTCGTAGTGCGCTCGGTTGCGGAAAAGGACGTTGCAGACAAAGCAGAGGACGCAATAACTGCAAGCATTCCTACAGTTGCTATGACTGCAGTGCAAAAGATGACACAGCCATAGGCATTGTACAAATTGAAAAGTTGTAGTCATATCCGTTTTGGGCCGAGCTGACGGCGATGGGCTTTGTGGGTTCTGCTGCAGGGCTCTGCCCCCACCCCCACCCCCTTGTCCCCTTCCCAACAGGCCCTGTGAGCGCTGCTCCAGCCCGCTTCCTACCGAACGGTGGACACTGATCCTCACGCATCTTCAACTAGTCATCTTACACATTGTGGAATCAACACCGGTTGGATTCGTCATGGGAAATGTAGACAATGAACGGCCGGGTCTCCCGACTACCTCTGGATACACATGCTAAGTTACATTAGTCTCAACGTTCCGCAAACCCAAGAACCAAGCATGCGGGCTGTACACTCGAGTTTCCATCCCCTTGTGGCTCGGATTGCCCAGTCGCCCCCATGCCCTGCGTCCTGATTCGCGGTACCATTCTCCGGGATTCGATGTCGACGCACCACCACGACCATGACCTCTCCGGCTCCCACCGGCTTGAGACGAGGGGTGAGGAGGATGCGGAGGCTGCACGGGTGGTGCCGCGGTTGAATTGTCAGAATTGCTGCCCCCGAGGTTTTGATCTCGTCCCTCTCCCGCGCCGCAAAGGCCCTGATCGAACGAGACGTACCAAGACATCAATGCGCGACCCAAGCGGACCGATGAAGGAATCGCAGTGATGGAGAGGTGGGCTGACAAACCCATACTCAGAAATGTGGGGTGGATAAGCTCATATCTCCCACCGTGACCACTCTTCCGTCTCGCCGCAGTGTTGTTACGGATTCCAGTCGACTGCTTCGCTGTGCCTAGGGTTCAGGGGCCCCATCCCTGTGCTTTAAGCTGTGTTCGTGCGGGAACTCTGGTCTGATGGAAATCAACTTTGCCTACAGGGTGGAGGGGATCGAACATTCAGATGTGATTGTAATACTGGATAAGTTTATCCATCTGTTTGTATCACCCCCAGCTAGCCTTGCAGTTGTACCAGCGCTCGACTGACAAGAGGGGGTGCATGCCATGTAACGTCCAGATTCAATACTTGGAGTTGATCTTCCCTCCCAAAGTAATATTGGCCGGCTAAATCCTGACTGAATTTGTCCAGTGCATATCGCCATCTGATTAAAGGCGCGCAGAAATCGAGGCGCCGTCGCACCTTGCTTATCGGCGGCTCAGGGTGTCCCAGATCACGGTCGAACAGCCTCATGGCGAGCAACGCGGCCAGATCGGATCGGTCTCATATCAGTCCACACAGTGCCAGTCAGTAGTCATCGGAAGCAACATGAATCCCAAAGAGGTGAGTTACAAAAGCTTAAATTGCCTTGAGGTGAAAGCTATCTGCAGTATAAACCCAGCCGAGACGCCGAAAGTGGCCAATATGAAAACATGGCCGGATGGCTCCTTGCAGCACCCACGGTAAGGATTCCTGCCCAATCTGATTGAAAGAATCGTGAAAGATGAGGCCCAATTCGAGAGCAAGTAGCTAGACTCGCAATGGGCTGACAATCATGAAGAAGGGAGGTTGGCCACGACCCTAACTCTGGCGGGAAAGTGGGTGCGATGGGATGGCCGTGCCCCAACCGCTCCAGCCTTGCTGCACCTCTAAAGTAGCATAGTTAATCTTATGGACGAGAATTCAGGTGCTCCGCAGATCGCAGTGATGTGCTCAAAGACTTTAGACCTATCGAAAACGTAATGGATATCCGCCAGCGATGACACCTGTGCCCGGAAGATGTCGAAAGAGCTCCTGGTCTAGCGACGGCCCTGGGACGACCAACAAGCAGAGATGACATGTACCACATTGCCCCATGCGCCGACAGGTAGCAAAGCCAGCCTTTTAAGAAACGACGTTGAGGCTGGGCAGTGTGTCCTGTTCAGATGGAGATATTGACATCTGAGGATTTCGCTAAATATAGCGGGACCTGAGCAGAGCCGCAGAAGTTCCTAATCGGGAAAGACGGGCGCAGCTGATTGGCTCGGCAGGATTTAGTCTTCCCGCGCGGGACGTACCAAGTACCAAGGTACCTTGAACACAACGACGCCCGGTACCTAGGTACCGCTGCCCATCTGCGTGCCTTTTCAGGCCTCTGTCCCTTCGCCAGATGAACTGGCCGACTGTTCCCCATGAGACATGAAGGATGGACACTCTCATTCGTATTGTGTAGATGCCAAAGATTGTCAATAGTGTTACGAGCCCATCATTTCAGCCACGGCAGGGAATTCAACCTTGGCAGTCATCGCACTCATGTTTTAAGGCAACGCGAAACAAGTGTATTTAGTCAACCCACATCCTACCGGGCATTGCGAGGATCTGAATGTGCCAATGGGTGACAGGGCTCTCAGCTATGGAGTCATCCCCTACAGGTGGGACGAACTCCCCTTCTTCTCCTCAACGATAACGCACAGCCCATAGAAGTGTTTGTGAGAGCAAAGTCCCCATCTGTCTGATGCTTCCTCCGCCCAAACCACTGCAGAAGGGGATCAAACTCTCTGGCTGATGGACTTCCCATGCTTGTCATTTCCGATACCATCACCCCAACTTTCCATTGCATCAAAAAGACAAAGCGAAAATCAGCGCCCCGATCCTTGCACAAGGCATTCCTTGCCATCATTGGCCGACGGCTTCTGCCGCCTCCTCGAGTACGGCGTCGTAGATGTCATCCGTCATTTGGTCGACCGATACCTGAATTGTGTGAAGGACTGTATCCTTCATGTTTCGGTACTCCTCGGCCTTCGTCTCGATGTCCTCTTGACGCTGCAACTTGAGGCGCTCGACCTCGCCCTTCAGGCGCCGGCACTCGTCATCTTTGACTTTGAGCTCGCTCTTCAGACGCCGGACCTCGTCATTCTTGGCCTTGGCATCAGTTCGAAGCTGCGATAGGAGGCGGTCGATCTCGCTGTTCACACGCTCAAAATCATCACCCTCATCTGACTGGTTCTCAGGGTTGGCCTTCTTGGCTTTCTCGGCCTCTGGCATGCTGGCCTCGGCAGCGGATGTCAGTTGACGCTTCCTTGTGCGCTCCGACTCAGAGCCCACATTGACACTGGAATCTCCCTCGGACTGGTGCGATGAAGTACTGGGACTGGGTGGCTCGTTCAAGGTGCCCGTAGTGGCGGCACCGGCGTCGGACTTGCCCATGGCTGGCGCGGATGGAACTGGCTCCATTTTCAATGCAGTGTTCGACGGGTGGGGGAGGATCGTGGATACTGTTTGATCGAGCTGAAGATTGTCAGATTCCGTCCTGCCATCCGTTTGCGAGTTGTGGATTGGATGAGAAGAAGGTAGGTTGGGAAATGGAATTGGGTCTCTGGGCAAGTAGAAGATGAAATGCGGGGTTAAAGGCGGAGAAACGAGGAGAAAAGCCACGACTTTGGAACACTGGGCAAAAGTGAAAGGAAAACGCAAGTAGGAATTTTGGCGTCAGGGTGATAGAGAGGGTCTGTCCATTGGAAGCTGTACTGGACCAAGGAAGAGGGGTCGGCACAGTGAGGCTGGTTGAACCATTGAGTACGTACGTCTGCTGCGGTGGCGAGGGAATCCGCTTCTTCAGTTGAATGGGCGTGTGTGTCACACGCTGGGTGTAATGTCGTGGTGCAATGGCAAGAGCTCGAGAGGAGATTGTGGATGATGTCGAGTGTGGTGGTTGCGCGATCGTGACTTCTTGCGAAGGCGGTAGAATAAGGCTCGCAGACGGTTGTACGAGTCTCGGTACTCGTGCAGGAAATTGTTGGAGATGGGAGGGTGTATGACACACGATGGGTGTGATAGCCCTGAAGGAAGAGAGAAGAGGAGGCGGTGGCAGAAGCCAGGAGTTGTTGTTGCGCGGTCTCCGGTCGCGGGGGCGGTGGGACAAGGCCGGGATGGCTGTACGAGTGTCAGTATTCGCGAAGGAAGTAGAAGGAGGTGGGAAGAGGTAGCTGTACCGACCAAAGTAGGCCACAAGTGATCAGGAAAGGTAGAGAGTCAAGTATGGAGAGTGGTTGGTTTGAAGAGGAATGGGAGACATGGGAAGTTTGGTACTGACTAACACGCAAGCCCAAGCACTAGGGGGTGGGGAGTTGCCGTGTTAGCGCAGCTCCCTCTTCTGGCCAATGGGACCCCCGTAACTGCCACAGGCGCCCCTGAAGGCGTGTCTGCCAACGCAGCTCCGCCCTGCAATTGACCAAAGTCTGAATTATATGTTTGGCGCTCAAAACACCATGGATAGATCTTCGGGTATGTCACAATCTGGGTTTTGGTCATTAGATTGACGTATGCATCATCTATCAATTGGACTTTGTTCCTGCGCTCAGGCTATGGCTCAGCGTTGAATTCAGGTCTCTGTAACCCACAGACCCGAAAGTATCCCCAGATCAGAAAGCTGTGCTCCTCCCGTCCCTCCTGCTACTCTTGCGTCTGAACCCCCATACTGACCCAGACGACGAGGACCACATCCAAGGGGACGACAATCGCTATGGAGGAGAGGTGGAGTCTTTGGAACTATCTCAGGTGTTTTGATATGCATACACGCGAGGGGGTGATTGGCGAGCGAGGGAGGATGGGTGGGACCTGAAGAGGGACTTGAAAGGATGGGGACGCAGAGTTCGGCTCCACTGGTCTACATAGCTTGACGGCACTCCCTCTCCTGGTGGGCTTCTTCAGTTCACCTCGTCCGTACTCTCCCTACGGATGAATTTGTCCACCTCAGATCAGTCACTGCGATGCTTTCATATCTTGCAATGGAAGTCTTCTTTTATTATGCGTGGTTCCTGAGTATTTACCTGAAGACGAGCAGTCTTCCGAGCCCATCTCTGAAAAAGAAAAACAGCTGGGACCGAAGAAAAGAAAAAGAAACTGAAAACACGACACTTCTCGCCCGTTGACCATCGTGCTCTGATGAACCTCTCAGTCATCCATCTCTCCATCCATGGAGTGGTGAGTAAGCTTTCTGTGCTCCTGCTCCTGCTTCCCTGCTGGGCACGGGCTGTCCGAATCGTTTCCCGAGACCTGCAGCTCTGAAGCCTCAGATCCTCCAATGTCCCTCACTCTGGCAGTCTCACTTCCCCGCAGTTTTCATGAGATTCGGCGGCCACGAGACGCTGACGGGGTCTCCGTGGTTAGGTCAGGGTAGGGCTCGAGGCCAAGTCTCAGTGGGTACCTGAACTTGATGATGTCTTGAACATTGTCGTCGATGTCACATCTCATGATCACCCCCCCAACTTCTCTCAGTTCCCACTTTGGTTTGCCGATGAAACAATGGGCAGTCGGCTGCAAGGAATCGTCGCCAAAGTCCAAGCGGGCTTTACCTCCCTCCAAGACGACATACTCTTCGGGCCTTGTTGGGTCGAGGTGGGTCCAGTCGACGTGGACCATGACCACCACTCGGTTGCTGTGGCGGAGATGCCAGTACACGTATTGCCTGAAAGTTGATCATCGTCAGCAGTCGTACAAGTGTTCTATAAAGAGGACTGAGAGAATGACGGGAATGGTACTCACGGTCTATTGTTCCATGTGGCAGGATCGGGAATCCCAGTGGGGCTCGGCAGCATCATGTAGCTGAGTAACTCCCAGCCGTTGTGCGCTGGCTTGAGCTTGACCTTGTCGGAAATCATCCTCCACTCTGCCTTGCAGAAGAGCCCAGGTACGCTCGGGAATTTGTTCTCGTCATCTTTCGCAGCCGTGGGGCAAACTACCCGTGCGGATGCGAGTGCCTCTTCGGCGTCCAGACCAGGTGTAAGAAGACCTAAAGCCAGACAGGCCCTCATTGCTTCCTCGTCCAGATCTGACAGTCTCTCCCAGAGTGTGATATCGACCAGGCGCAATGCTTGTGGCTTGTGCTGTGCAGCCGGGATCACCTCGACGCAGCGCATCTCATCGCGACCCAGACGGAATCGAGTGTCTTCGAAAGCCACACGACCCTCTTTGTTTCTGTAGGCGACGGCGATCCGGTTCTGATATTGACCCACCGAGAATGCGGGAATCAGGATCTTTCCCAGGCTGTCGATGTTGACGTCGTGTGGGTACGTCTTGAGAAACACACTGCCCATGTACTTCTTCAGGACCTCAGGTGTCCGGTTGAGGGTTTTCAAGAGCGCCTCTCTCTGAACGACGAATGACCTGGCTTCTGGTGTGAGGGGGCCAAGGTCCTTCCGCTTCTTGTACTCTTCAGAGCTTTCCCAACAGGGAATCTTGGCCATGTTCAGGTCCAGCGGTCCTCCAGCCGCCTGGATCATCCATCTCAGCCAGTCAGGACAGTCGTTGCACAGGGCCCAGTTGTTCCCCAGGTACTTTTCGGACAGCTTGTCGCCGTAGAAGAACCTCATGAGCAGCCATTCCTCCATCTTGATGCTGGGCGTCTCGCTGCAGTTTTGGCAGGCAGCCTTAAAAGCACCCCTCAGTCTTCTACTCAGACTGAAATCGTCAGGGTACTTGCGCCAGGAATTGTGCCTGCCCATGATGTCGTCGAAGATCTGCCAGTTGTCCGTATCGCCATCGTGGTGTTGAAAGTACTTTTGGACCAGCTCTCTGGCATTCTCTTTGGCAGTCTCAATGTCTTCAGGCAAATCCTCGGTGGGAGTGCTCAAAGTGGCTCCGGCGCCTTGTTTCTTGGTATTGCTAGACCCTGGAGCACCTGAAGTGTTCGCGGATCGTCCCTTGGACTTGTTGGACTCTGGAGTGCCTGAAGGAGGCCCGGACGCCGTGGCGGCAGCCTCACTCAAGTTCGAGAAGGTTTGGGGGGCTGTGGGACCCATTGCGGCGGGATCGATCGCGATAGCTTGGTTTGGCGGCAAAGTCCTGGGACCGGCTTGATTGTCCATCGCTGTCACCTGAAGTCAGTGTCAGTAGGTCCCAAAGGGTCCTGTGCTGAGCGTGCTGACGGCGCGTTTAAAAGGGAGCTCTGTGTACGGTGCAGGCGGTGGGGGTTGGTGTTGGGAAGGAGTAGGAGAGTTGAGGCATGGGATGCTGACAGTGGTCCGGCTGGTAGAAGTGCGCGGGAGAAGAAAGTCTGGGTTTTAGAAGCCACAGCAAATTGGATAGAGGAAGCGCAAGTGAGATTTTGGGAGGACGAGGATAGCAAGGCCAAAGGGAGACTTGGGGCATGAGTGAAATGTACCGCAGATTTTGGGCAGGGCATTCAAAGTCGGTCGTGAAAGGGCTGACGAGCAGACAAAGTGCATGGTACTGGATAGGTATGGGGAGAAGACCAGTTGAAGCGATGCTCATCAAAACCCGCTGAAGCACATACCTTTGTGTTGACAATGGCAGACGCTCTGATGGAGGGCCTGAGTAGGAGATCAAACGGTCCGGCAAGCTGGTGGTTGGTGGTGATGGTCTGAGAGAAGGCGGTGGTAGAGGCGAGGTGGGATGACTGTAGGATGTAGGAGGAGGCGAGAAAAAAAAAGCGAGAAGCTGTCAGGTGAGGCTATCCGCGAACGCGTCTCTAATGAGGGCTCTGTGTACGGTACACAGAGCATTCAATAGCCCAGTTGTACTGATGACGATTTTGAGAAAAGTCAATTGTAGAGGCGGGGTGCAGTGGTTGCAAGAGACAAGAGGTGGTGGGAAGAGAATGGCGAAGGAGGGGGTGGTAGGCGCGGGAAGGGGTTTGGGGCTCTTAGGCCTGGGGCGCGACAGGGATTACTTGCAATGGGGCTCAACTTTGGGGACCAGTCACCCAACTTGCACTTCCACCAAGACACACCACCTACGGAAAAAAAGTCCACGACCAGTTTTCCAAAGCAAAGAAATCGATTCGAAATTGCGTTTGCACGTTGCGCTTGCCTTTTTTATCGTAGGCTTGTCACGGAAGGCTTGTGAGTTAGACCTGGAAAGAAATTCCGTCCTCCTCTGTCCGCCTGGCCTTACCTCCCTCCTACCGTCAACTCCACTTCGACTTTACAGCCTGCAGTCACTGACCACTTCAAGACTAAAGAGTTTTCAATCACTTTCAGCTCGATTGTCGCTATTCTCTCCCTTCCGCTCCTATTGGCAAGCCGCTAAACCGTACACAGAGCTCCCTTTTAAACGCGCCGGCAGCACGCTTTCAGCTCGATTGTCGTTACTCTCTCCCTTCCGCTCCTATTGGTAAGCCGCTGTACCTCATCTCTCACCTCTCGTCTCTCCCACTCCATCCCAACATCAACCCACTTCTGACCTCTCTCGGCAGGAATTTTCAGTCGAGACCAACAGGTCTCTTCTTGCAGATACAACAACCACTCGCGGTCGTTTGTGTACCGTACACAGCGGTTGTAATGAACCTCGACCCGTCTGACTCTCGGCCTGAGGGCCAACCGGCGCCTGCTGAGACTTCTCCCCAAGGAGTCCCATTTCCAGCAATGATTCCCGGACGAGACCCATCTTCACCCTTTTACGGCCAGAATCCCCTTTCCCCACCTAGCCAAGCAGGCGACGCTGCTCCTGCCCTCCTTCCAGGAATCGCACCTGACGCAGCGGGTGCTCAGCAGAGCGCATCTGAAACCTTTCATCAGGATGCTACAACTGGCTCTCCGCTACCCTCTTTGAACTGTGCGACTCTCGCCCCCCACCAGCTCGGTTATTCAGGCGAGCCCGCTGTGGCTGGCTTTGGTTTTCCTTAGAATATGTATGTGGGAGCCTCTCAGGGCTCCCTGGCCTTGCCTGAGAACTCCGATGGCTCTATCTTCAGCTCGAAACTACACGTCACTGGCCAGCCAATCGACAATGGCGACATTGAGATGGAAGATGGAGGGTCCAAGCATGAGGAAGACGCCCATCGGAAGGGCAAAGCTGATGCCGCGGACATACCAGCAAGGATTCCATTCATCTCCGACTCAATACGAGACCGGTCTTGCCTCGAATTTTCAATGCACAAGGGCTCTGAAATGGAGCTACAGCTTCTGAGAGAGATTGCGGACGCTCGTGTGCTACGGGCTGAAGTCAAATCCCAGCAGGAAAAGCTCGAGAGCCAAGAGGAAAACCTCAAGGCCACATTGAAATCTCTCCAGCAATCCCAGCAGAGCATGCAGAAGCAGTTGGATGGTCTCGAAGCTGAACGTCAGCGCTCAGTCTGGGATTTTCTTCGTCGTGCGTTCGGACGCTAAGCGTACAGGAGCCGTCTATGGATTCTCTCGTGCGCGGAGGTAGCGTGGGCAGGTGGACAAGCGGAAGTCATGGATGGCCTTTCAGATGGGAACAGGCAGAAGTATTTGATGGTTTTTCAGATGGGGAGAGGTGGACATGTGGACAGGCGGAAGTCATAGGTGGTTTTTCAGATGGGGAGAGGTAGTTCATGGACAAGGCCCTTCCTTTTGCGCAAGATCTCAATGCGTTGACACTTTTCCGTATTCCTGGGATCAACGCCGGTATTATCGGAGGTGCCACGGTCATGGAAGATGCGTCAGTCGCATAATTTGGTCCCCCTATGCTGTGGTTGGTCTGAGAGGGAGTGAGCAGGGACACATGAGGGATTTCGTCCTGTCCGAGGGTTGATACGCCATCTTGCGCAATTTCCCATCCAGATACGTCAAGGTCATTCTAGATTGCATACTGACCAGATGATTCACTCTGCATTGCCTTTACCACAAGTGCAAACGTCGCCCCCTGAACAAATCCTGTGCTTGGGCTGTGAGGATATCACGGACGGTAAGATGATTTCCCATGTTTTGACACTGGGGACCCTTTGTGCTAAATATCTCTTGTGCACATTCATCAGGTTAGGTTCAGTCTCTGAATTATTCAGTTTACAGGCGAGCGAGCGATTGATGGCGCAGCAATTACGTGACGATGCAGATGGTACTGGTTCCTCTTGATGACAGACACGTGGCTGCGGGTAGATGCACTAGAGCAGAGCCGCAAAGTTTCCCAATCGGGAAATTCGCCCACAGATGATTGGCTCAGCAGCACCCGGTACTGTCGGGGTCATGATCCCTGTGCCTATTCGCCGTGCCACCGCTCCCCGTCAGTGTCGACATACATAATTCTCGAGTACACACGATCCAGCCAGCAAACTTCAGAGTCAAACACGGCGCATTCGATCGTCAGGTGCTTATATCGAAATGTCAAACGCACCACCTTGTAGACGGGCTCAATTCTTGTTGGGCGGGTGCATCTCCCGGACCACTGGCTCGAAATCTTCGGTTGCGCTTGTGAGAATGCATCTGATGGGATGCCGGTGCTTGAGACGAGACTATGGGATGCTTCTCGGGACCATGAGATCTCTGCATATCTTGTATTGGAAGCATATGGATGGGAGGTTGACTGATCGTGGGGGTGACTGTGGCAGATGAACGGCCGACCCGATGTCTAGCAGCTGAACCCTTGTCTTGTTCACATGATGAAGAGGAGACAACGACAAGGTAGAAGAAACGTTTGTGTTTGACTTCTGATGATATTATGTATCGTAGAGTGTGACTCCAAGGTTTAACGCTGCTGGACAATCATCTGCAACCCAATGTGACTCGAGGACGGCTCAAGCATCTTCATCTCTCTCTCTCTGTCTCTCTACTTCTCTCTCTTTAGAAAGGATCGGAGAAAGGGTCAAAGTGCAGAGCCGTTGCTACCACCAAGAAAACTGCTTTAATTCTCAAACGCAAAGGCTTAGTACAGCAGCAGAGTAATAGCTTGCAGGTACTTTTAATATAATACGTGCAATGAATGCTGTTCTATACTTAATAATATTATAACCTGCTGTAAAATTTTAAGTTTAGCTTTTAAAAGCTTTGTTATTAATATTATAAATTTTAAGTTATTTTATTTTGATTTTAAAAAAAGCTATAATATATAAATTTATTAAAAGTATAAGCTTTTAGTAATAAGTTTAAAATAAATTAGTTTCACTT